>OU611919.1:8081293-8231487 GCA_914767705.2 Tenthredo notha | reverse complement strand
ACCTAACCTAACCTAACCTAACCTAACCTAACCTAACCTAACCTAACCTAACCTAACCTAACCTAACCTAACCTAACCTAACCTAACCTAACCTAACCTAACCTAACCTAACCTAACCTAACCTAACCTAACCTAACCTAACCTAACCTAACCTAACCTAACCTAACCTAACCTAACCTAACCTAACCTAACCTAACCTAACCTAACCTAACCTAACCTAACCTAACCTAACCTAACCTAACCTAACCTAACCTAACCTAACCTAACCTAACCTAACCTAACCTAACCTAACCTAACCTAACCTAACCTAACCTAACCTAACCTAACCTAACCTAACCTAACCTAACCTAACCTAACCTAACCTAACCTAACCTAACCTAACCTAACCTAACCTAACCTAACCTAACCTAACCTAACCTAACCTAACCTAACCTAACCTAACCTAACCTAACCTAACCTAACCTAACCTAACCTAACCTAACCTAACCTAACCTAACCTAACCTAACCTAACCTAACCTAACCTAACCTAACCTAACCTAACCTAACCTAACCTAACCTAACCTAACCAATTCTAGCCTGTGGGGCGGGCGTGTTTTCGGGCACTTCTGACCGAACTTTTTCTGACCGAACCTTTGCTGACCAACTCTGACCGAAGCTATTCTGACCAATTCTGACCTAGGTCGGCCATCTTGTTTCCGGTCCGCCATCTTGTTTCCGGTCGCCATCTTGTTTCCGGTCGCCATCTTGTTTCCGGTCGCCATCTTGTTTCCGGTCCGCCATCTTGTTTCCGGTTAGGAATTACACTTGGGTTGGGTTAGGAATTATATGGTTCAACGCCATCTTTTGGCGCCCGACATATTTTTGAAAAATAGGAAAATGACTTTTTTTTGGGCGCGCCCCCGGGGGGCGCTCCGCGCCCCCCGGACCCCCCTGACGAGCCGCTTCGCGGCTCGGCAGCTCGCTTCGCTTGGGGTGGGAAGCGATCAGAATGCGACTATATTGTCTTATCCTCCATTTTGTCCTATCCGCCATCTTGAAATATTGAAAAAAAGTGTCGTCTGTCGTATGGCGCAATCGATTCGGAATCGTCTGAAACGTCCAGAAAACATGTCCCCTAAGGGGGGGTGGGGGGGTCTGGGACTTTGAAAATTTTCTCACAAAAATATGAAAAAAAGTGTCATTTGTCGAACGGCGCATTCGATTCAGAATCGTCTGAAACGTCTAGAAAACATGTCCCCCAGAGGGGGGTGGGGGGGTCAAAAACTTGGAAAAAAAAAAATTGAAAAATAAAAAAAAAATTCTGGGCACTGGGGGGGGTGGGGAAAAATAAATTAAAAGGAAAACTTCATATGAAGATAGGGTCTAACTCCCCCCCAACGCCCTCACGGCCATTTTCAGAAATTTTCGAAACTCAAATTAATTATTACACCCCCAAGGAGAGGGGCGGGGGGGAAAGTGGGGGGTGGAAATTGAAGGGGAGGGGGAGGGCTATCCGAATCTGCAATAAAAAGTCAAAGGCCTCCCCCCCCCGCCGAGATATTGAGGGGGGGAGCATAAGTGTGGGGGGAAGGGGGGGGGGGCAATATATATTTCGATGGGGGAGGGGGTCCCCTATCAGCCCCACCCCATTTCCCCCCCCCCCCCCCCACCGTCAAAGTAATATTCCCCTGCGGCACCACTAGGGGGGGGGTTAGGGGGTCCTCGAGGGGTGTCAAGGTGGGGGGGGGGATGTTGTTGCCAACTCCCCCCAGTCCGGTTCAATCGTCCGACGGCAGACGGGGATAACCTAACCTAACCTAACCTAACCTAACCTAACCTAACCAATTCTAGCCTGTGGGGCGGGCGTGTTTTCGGGCACTTCTGACCGAACTTTTTCTGACCGAACCTTTGCTGACCAACTCTGACCGAAGCTATTCTGACCAATTCTGACCTAGGTCGGCCATCTTGTTTCCGGTCCGCCATCTTGTTTCCGGTCGCCATCTTGTTTCCGGTCGCCATCTTGTTTCCGGTCGCCATCTTGTTTCCGGTCCGCCATCTTGTTTCCGGTTAGGAATTACACTTGGGTTGGGTTAGGAATTATATGGTTCAACGCCATCTTTTGGCGCCCGACATATTTTTGAAAAATAGGAAAATGACTTTTTTTTGGGCGCGCCCCCGGGGGGCGCTCCGCGCCCCCCGGACCCCCCTGACGAGCCGCTTCGCGGCTCGGCAGCTCGCTTCGCTTGGGGTGGGAAGCGATCAGAATGCGACTATATTGTCTTATCCTCCATTTTGTCCTATCCGCCATCTTGAAATATTGAAAAAAAGTGTCGTCTGTCGTATGGCGCAATCGATTCGGAATCGTCTGAAACGTCCAGAAAACATGTCCCCTAAGGGGGGGTGGGGGGGTCTGGGACTTTGAAAATTTTCTCACAAAAATATGAAAAAAAGTGTCATTTGTCGAACGGCGCATTCGATTCAGAATCGTCTGAAACGTCTAGAAAACATGTCCCCCAGAGGGGGGTGGGGGGGTCAAAAACTTGGAAAAAAAAAAATTGAAAAATAAAAAAAAAATTCTGGGCACTGGGGGGGGTGGGGAAAAATAAATTAAAAGGAAAACTTCATATGAAGATAGGGTCTAACTCCCCCCCAACGCCCTCACGGCCATTTTCAGAAATTTTCGAAACTCAAATTAATTATTACACCCCCAAGGAGAGGGGCGGGGGGGAAAGTGGGGGGTGGAAATTGAAGGGGAGGGGGAGGGCTATCCGAATCTGCAATAAAAAGTCAAAGGCCTCCCCCCCCCGCCGAGATATTGAGGGGGGGAGCATAAGTGTGGGGGGAAGGGGGGGGGGGGCAATATATATTTCGATGGGGGAGGGGGTCCCCTATCAGCCCCACCCCATTTCCCCCCCCCCCCCCCCACCGTCAAAGTAATATTCCCCTGCGGCACCACTAGGGGGGGGGTTAGGGGGTCCTCGAGGGGTGTCAAGGTGGGGGGGGGGATGTTGTTGCCAACTCCCCCCAGTCCGGTTCAATCGTCCGACGGCAGACGGGGATAACCTAACCTAACCTAACCTAACCTAACCTAACCTAACCAATTCTAGCCTGTGGGGCGGGCGTGTTTTCGGGCACTTCTGACCGAACTTTTTCTGACCGAACCTTTGCTGACCAACTCTGACCGAAGCTATTCTGACCAATTCTGACCTAGGTCGGCCATCTTGTTTCCGGTCCGCCATCTTGTTTCCGGTCGCCATCTTGTTTCCGGTCGCCATCTTGTTTCCGGTCGCCATCTTGTTTCCGGTCCGCCATCTTGTTTCCGGTTAGGAATTACACTTGGGTTGGGTTAGGAATTATATGGTTCAACGCCATCTTTTGGCGCCCGACATATTTTTGAAAAATAGGAAAATGACTTTTTTTTGGGCGCGCCCCCGGGGGGCGCTCCGCGCCCCCCGGACCCCCCTGACGAGCCGCTTCGCGGCTCGGCAGCTCGCTTCGCTTGGGGTGGGAAGCGATCAGAATGCGACTATATTGTCTTATCCTCCATTTTGTCCTATCCGCCATCTTGAAATATTGAAAAAAAGTGTCGTCTGTCGTATGGCGCAATCGATTCGGAATCGTCTGAAACGTCCAGAAAACATGTCCCCTAAGGGGGGGTGGGGGGGTCTGGGACTTTGAAAATTTTCTCACAAAAATATGAAAAAAAGTGTCATTTGTCGAACGGCGCATTCGATTCAGAATCGTCTGAAACGTCTAGAAAACATGTCCCCCAGAGGGGGGTGGGGGGGTCAAAAACTTGGAAAAAAAAAAATTGAAAAATAAAAAAAAAATTCTGGGCACTGGGGGGGGTGGGGAAAAATAAATTAAAAGGAAAACTTCATATGAAGATAGGGTCTAACTCCCCCCCAACGCCCTCACGGCCATTTTCAGAAATTTTCGAAACTCAAATTAATTATTACACCCCCAAGGAGAGGGGCGGGGGGGAAAGTGGGGGGTGGAAATTGAAGGGGAGGGGGAGGGCTATCCGAATCTGCAATAAAAAGTCAAAGGCCTCCCCCCCCCCCCGAGATATTGGGGGGGGGAGCAAAAGTGTGGGGGGAAGGGGGGGGGGGCAATATATATTTCGATGGGGGAGGGGGTCCCCTATCAGCCCCACCCCATTTCCCCCCCCCCCCCCCCACCGTCAAAGTAATATTCCCCTGCGGCACCACTAGGGGGGGGGTTAGGGGGTCCTCGAGGGGTGTCAAGGTGGGGGGGGGGATGTTGTTGCCAACTCCCCCCAGTCCGGTTCAATCGTCCGACGGCAGACGGGGATAACCTAACCTAACCTAACCTAACCTAACCTAACCTAACCAATTCTAGCCTGTGGGGCGGGCGTGTTTTCGGGCACTTCTGACCGAACTTTTTCTGACCGAACCTTTGCTGACCAACTCTGACCGAAGCTATTCTGACCAATTCTGACCTAGGTCGGCCATCTTGTTTCCGGTCCGCCATCTTGTTTCCGGTCGCCATCTTGTTTCCGGTCGCCATCTTGTTTCCGGTCGCCATCTTGTTTCCGGTCCGCCATCTTGTTTCCGGTTAGGAATTACACTTGGGTTGGGTTAGGAATTATATGGTTCAACGCCATCTTTTGGCGCCCGACATATTTTTGAAAAATAGGAAAATGACTTTTTTTTGGGCGCGCCCCCGGGGGGCGCTCCGCGCCCCCCGGACCCCCCTGACGAGCCGCTTCGCGGCTCGGCAGCTCGCTTCGCTTGGGGTGGGAAGCGATCAGAATGCGACTATATTGTCTTATCCTCCATTTTGTCCTATCCGCCATCTTGAAATATTGAAAAAAAGTGTCGTCTGTCGTATGGCGCAATCGATTCGGAATCGTCTGAAACGTCCAGAAAACATGTCCCCTAAGGGGGGGTGGGGGGGTCTGGGACTTTGAAAATTTTCTCACAAAAATATGAAAAAAAGTGTCATTTGTCGAACGGCGCATTCGATTCAGAATCGTCTGAAACGTCTAGAAAACATGTCCCCCAGAGGGGGGTGGGGGGGTCAAAAACTTGGAAAAAAAAAAATTGAAAAATAAAAAAAAAATTCTGGGCACTGGGGGGGGTGGGGAAAAATAAATTAAAAGGAAAACTTCATATGAAGATAGGGTCTAACTCCCCCCCAACGCCCTCACGGCCATTTTCAGAAATTTTCGAAACTCAAATTAATTATTACACCCCCAAGGAGAGGGGCGGGGGGGAAAGTGGGGGGTGGAAATTGAAGGGGAGGGGGAGGGCTATCCGAATCTGCAATAAAAAGTCAAAGGCCTCCCCCCCCCGCCGAGATATTGAGGGGGGGAGCATAAGTGTGGGGGGAAGGGGGGGGGGGGCAATATATATTTCGATGGGGGAGGGGGTCCCCTATCAGCCCCACCCCATTTCCCCCCCCCCCCCCCCACCGTCAAAGTAATATTCCCCTGCGGCACCACTAGGGGGGGGGTTAGGGGGTCCTCGAGGGGTGTCAAGGTGGGGGGGGGGATGTTGTTGCCAACTCCCCCCAGTCCGGTTCAATCGTCCGACGGCAGACGGGGATAACCTAACCTAACCTAACCTAACCTAACCTAACCTAACCAATTCTAGCCTGTGGGGCGGGCGTGTTTTCGGGCACTTCTGACCGAACTTTTTCTGACCGAACCTTTGCTGACCAACTCTGACCGAAGCTATTCTGACCAATTCTGACCTAGGTCGGCCATCTTGTTTCCGGTCCGCCATCTTGTTTCCGGTCGCCATCTTGTTTCCGGTCGCCATCTTGTTTCCGGTCGCCATCTTGTTTCCGGTCCGCCATCTTGTTTCCGGTTAGGAATTACACTTGGGTTGGGTTAGGAATTATATGGTTCAACGCCATCTTTTGGCGCCCGACATATTTTTGAAAAATAGGAAAATGACTTTTTTTTGGGCGCGCCCCCGGGGGGCGCTCCGCGCCCCCCGGACCCCCCTGACGAGCCGCTTCGCGGCTCGGCAGCTCGCTTCGCTTGGGGTGGGAAGCGATCAGAATGCGACTATATTGTCTTATCCTCCATTTTGTCCTATCCGCCATCTTGAAATATTGAAAAAAAGTGTCGTCTGTCGTATGGCGCAATCGATTCGGAATCGTCTGAAACGTCCAGAAAACATGTCCCCTAAGGGGGGGTGGGGGGGTCTGGGACTTTGAAAATTTTCTCACAAAAATATGAAAAAAAGTGTCATTTGTCGAACGGCGCATTCGATTCAGAATCGTCTGAAACGTCTAGAAAACATGTCCCCCAGAGGGGGGTGGGGGGGTCAAAAACTTGGAAAAAAAAAAATTGAAAAATAAAAAAAAAATTCTGGGCACTGGGGGGGGTGGGGAAAAATAAATTAAAAGGAAAACTTCATATGAAGATAGGGTCTAACTCCCCCCCAACGCCCTCACGGCCATTTTCAGAAATTTTCGAAACTCAAATTAATTATTACACCCCCAAGGAGAGGGGCGGGGGGGAAAGTGGGGGGTGGAAATTGAAGGGGAGGGGGAGGGCTATCCGAATCTGCAATAAAAAGTCAAAGGCCTCCCCCCCCCGCCGAGATATTGAGGGGGGGAGCATAAGTGTGGGGGGAAGGGGGGGGGGGGCAATATATATTTCGATGGGGGAGGGGGTCCCCTATCAGCCCCACCCCATTTCCCCCCCCCCACCCCCACCGTCAAAGTAATATTCCCCTGCGGCACCACTAGGGGGGGGGGGTAGGGGGTCCTCGAGGGGTGTCAAGGTGGGGGGGGGGATGTTGTTGCCAACTCCCCCCAGTCCGGTTCAATCGTCCGACGGCAGACGGGGATAACCTAACCTAACCTAACCTAACCTAACCTAACCTAACCAATTCTAGCCTGTGGGGCGGGCGTGTTTTCGGGCACTTCTGACCGAACTTTTTCTGACCGAACCTTTGCTGACCAACTCTGACCGAAGCTATTCTGACCAATTCTGACCTAGGTCGGCCATCTTGTTTCCGGTCCGCCATCTTGTTTCCGGTCGCCATCTTGTTTCCGGTCGCCATCTTGTTTCCGGTCGCCATCTTGTTTCCGGTCCGCCATCTTGTTTCCGGTTAGGAATTACACTTGGGTTGGGTTAGGAATTATATGGTTCAACGCCATCTTTTGGCGCCCGACATATTTTTGAAAAATAGGAAAATGACTTTTTTTGGGGCGCGCCCCGGGGGGGCGCTCCGCGCCCCCCGGACCCCCCTGACGAGCCGCTTCGCGGCTCGGCAGCTCGCTTCGCTTGGGGTGGGAAGCGATCAGAATGCGACTATATTGTCTTATCCTCCATTTTGTCCTATCCGCCATCTTGAAATATTGAAAAAAAGTGTCGTCTGTCGTATGGCGCAATCGATTCGGAATCGTCTGAAACGTCCAGAAAACATGTCCCCTAAGGGGGGGTGGGGGGGTCTGGGACTTTGAAAATTTTCTCACAAAAATATGAAAAAAAGTGTCATTTGTCGAACGGCGCATTCGATTCAGAATCGTCTGAAACGTCTAGAAAACATGTCCCCCAGAGGGGGGTGGGGGGGTCAAAAACTTGGAAAAAAAAAAATTGAAAAATAAAAAAAAAATTCTGGGCACTGGGGGGGGTGGGGAAAAATAAATTAAAAGGAAAACTTCATATGAAGATAGGGTCTAACTCCCCCCCAACGCCCTCACGGCCATTTTCAGAAATTTTCGAAACTCAAATTAATTATTACACCCCCAAGGAGAGGGGCGGGGGGGAAAGTGGGGGGTGGAAATTGAAGGGGAGGGGGAGGGCTATCCGAATCTGCAATAAAAAGTCAAAGGCCTCCCCCCCCCGCCGAGATATTGAGGGGGGGAGCATAAGTGTGGGGGGAAGGGGGGGGGGGCAATATATATTTCGATGGGGGAGGGGGTCCCCTATCAGCCCCACCCCATTTCCCCCCCCCCACCCCCACCGTCAAAGTAATATTCCCCTGCGGCACCACTAGGGGGGGGGTTAGGGGGTCCTCGAGGGGTGTCAAGGTGGGGGGGGGGATGTTGTTGCCAACTCCCCCCAGTCCGGTTCAATCGTCCGACGGCAGACGGGGATAACCTAACCTAACCTAACCTAACCTAACCTAACCTAACCAATTCTAGCCTGTGGGGCGGGCGTGTTTTCGGGCACTTCTGACCGAACTTTTTCTGACCGAACCTTTGCTGACCAACTCTGACCGAAGCTATTCTGACCAATTCTGACCTAGGTCGGCCATCTTGTTTCCGGTCCGCCATCTTGTTTCCGGTCGCCATCTTGTTTCCGGTCGCCATCTTGTTTCCGGTCGCCATCTTGTTTCCGGTCCGCCATCTTGTTTCCGGTTAGGAATTACACTTGGGTTGGGTTAGGAATTATATGGTTCAACGCCATCTTTTGGCGCCCGACATATTTTTGAAAAATAGGAAAATGACTTTTTTTTGGGCGCGCCCCCGGGGGGCGCTCCGCGCCCCCCGGACCCCCCTGACGAGCCGCTTCGCGGCTCGGCAGCTCGCTTCGCTTGGGGTGGGAAGCGATCAGAATGCGACTATATTGTCTTATCCTCCATTTTGTCCTATCCGCCATCTTGAAATATTGAAAAAAAGTGTCGTCTGTCGTATGGCGCAATCGATTCGGAATCGTCTGAAACGTCCAGAAAACATGTCCCCTAAGGGGGGGTGGGGGGGTCTGGGACTTTGAAAATTTTCTCACAAAAATATGAAAAAAAGTGTCATTTGTCGAACGGCGCATTCGATTCAGAATCGTCTGAAACGTCTAGAAAACATGTCCCCCAGAGGGGGGTGGGGGGGTCAAAAACTTGGAAAAAAAAAAATTGAAAAATAAAAAAAAAATTCTGGGCACTGGGGGGGGTGGGGAAAAATAAATTAAAAGGAAAACTTCATATGAAGATAGGGTCTAACTCCCCCCCAACGCCCTCACGGCCATTTTCAGAAATTTTCGAAACTCAAATTAATTATTACACCCCCAAGGAGAGGGGCGGGGGGGAAAGTGGGGGGTGGAAATTGAAGGGGAGGGGGAGGGCTATCCGAATCTGCAATAAAAAGTCAAAGGCCTCCCCCCCCCGCCGAGATATTGAGGGGGGGAGCATAAGTGTGGGGGGAAGGGGGGGGGGGCAATATATATTTCGATGGGGGAGGGGGTCCCCTATCAGCCCCACCCCATTTCCCCCCCCCCCCCCCCCCCGTCAAAGTAATATTCCCCTGCGGCACCACTAGGGGGGGGGTTAGGGGGTCCTCGAGGGGTGTCAAGGTGGGGGGGGGGATGTTGTTGCCAACTCCCCCCCGTCCGGTTCAATCGTCCGACGGCAGACGGGGATAACCTAACCTAACCTAACCTAACCTAACCTAACCTAACCAATTCTAGCCTGTGGGGCGGGCGTGTTTTCGGGCACTTCTGACCGAACTTTTTCTGACCGAACCTTTGCTGACCAACTCTGACCGAAGCTATTCTGACCAATTCTGACCTAGGTCGGCCATCTTGTTTCCGGTCCGCCATCTTGTTTCCGGTCGCCATCTTGTTTCCGGTCGCCATCTTGTTTCCGGTCGCCATCTTGTTTCCGGTCCGCCATCTTGTTTCCGGTTAGGAATTACACTTGGGTTGGGTTAGGAATTATATGGTTCAACGCCATCTTTTGGCGCCCGACATATTTTTGAAAAATAGGAAAATGACTTTTTTTTGGGCGCGCCCCCGGGGGGCGCTCCGCGCCCCCCGGACCCCCCTGACGAGCCGCTTCGCGGCTCGGCAGCTCGCTTCGCTTGGGGTGGGAAGCGATCAGAATGCGACTATATTGTCTTATCCTCCATTTTGTCCTATCCGCCATCTTGAAATATTGAAAAAAAGTGTCGTCTGTCGTATGGCGCAATCGATTCGGAATCGTCTGAAACGTCCAGAAAACATGTCCCCTAAGGGGGGGTGGGGGGGTCTGGGACTTTGAAAATTTTCTCACAAAAATATGAAAAAAAGTGTCATTTGTCGAACGGCGCATTCGATTCAGAATCGTCTGAAACGTCTAGAAAACATGTCCCCCAGAGGGGGGTGGGGGGGTCAAAAACTTGGAAAAAAAAAAATTGAAAAATAAAAAAAAAATTCTGGGCACTGGGGGGGGTGGGGAAAAATAAATTAAAAGGAAAACTTCATATGAAGATAGGGTCTAACTCCCCCCCAACGCCCTCACGGCCATTTTCAGAAATTTTCGAAACTCAAATTAATTATTACACCCCCAAGGAGAGGGGCGGGGGGGAAAGTGGGGGGTGGAAATTGAAGGGGAGGGGGAGGGCTATCCGAATCTGCAATAAAAAGTCAAAGGCCTCCCCCCCCCGCCGAGATATTGAGGGGGGGAGCATAAGTGTGGGGGGAAGGGGGGGGGGGGCAATATATATTTCGATGGGGGAGGGGGTCCCCTATCAGCCCCACCCCATTTCCCCCCCCCCACCCCCACCGTCAAAGTAATATTCCCCGGCGGCACCACTAGGGGGGGGGTTAGGGGGTCCTCGAGGGGTGTCAAGGTGGGGGGGGGGATGTTGTTGCCAACTCCCCCCAGTCCGGTTCAATCGTCCGACGGCAGACGGGGATAACCTAACCTAACCTAACCTAACCTAACCTAACCTAACCAATTCTAGCCTGTGGGGCGGGCGTGTTTTCGGGCACTTCTGACCGAACTTTTTCTGACCGAACCTTTGCTGACCAACTCTGACCGAAGCTATTCTGACCAATTCTGACCTAGGTCGGCCATCTTGTTTCCGGTCCGCCATCTTGTTTCCGGTCGCCATCTTGTTTCCGGTCGCCATCTTGTTTCCGGTCGCCATCTTGTTTCCGGTCCGCCATCTTGTTTCCGGTTAGGAATTACACTTGGGTTGGGTTAGGAATTATATGGTTCAACGCCATCTTTTGGCGCCCGACATATTTTTGAAAAATAGGAAAATGACTTTTTTTTGGGCGCGCCCCCGGGGGGCGCTCCGCGCCCCCCGGACCCCCCTGACGAGCCGCTTCGCGGCTCGGCAGCTCGCTTCGCTTGGGGTGGGAAGCGATCAGAATGCGACTATATTGTCTTATCCTCCATTTTGTCCTATCCGCCATCTTGAAATATTGAAAAAAAGTGTCGTCTGTCGTATGGCGCAATCGATTCGGAATCGTCTGAAACGTCCAGAAAACATGTCCCCTAAGGGGGGGTGGGGGGGTCTGGGACTTTGAAAATTTTCTCACAAAAATATGAAAAAAAGTGTCATTTGTCGAACGGCGCATTCGATTCAGAATCGTCTGAAACGTCTAGAAAACATGTCCCCCAGAGGGGGGTGGGGGGGTCAAAAACTTGGAAAAAAAAAAATTGAAAAATAAAAAAAAAATTCTGGGCACTGGGGGGGGTGGGGAAAAATAAATTAAAAGGAAAACTTCATATGAAGATAGGGTCTAACTCCCCCCCAACGCCCTCACGGCCATTTTCAGAAATTTTCGAAACTCAAATTAATTATTACACCCCCAAGGAGAGGGGCGGGGGGGAAAGTGGGGGGTGGAAATTGAAGGGGAGGGGGAGGGCTATCCGAATCTGCAATAAAAAGTCAAAGGCCTCCCCCCCCCGCCGAGATATTGAGGGGGGGAGCATAAGTGTGGGGGGAAGGGGGGGGGGGCAATATATATTTCGATGGGGGAGGGGGTCCCCTATCAGCCCCACCCCATTTCCCCCCCCCCACCCCCACCGTCAAAGTAATATTCCCCTGCGGCACCACTAGGGGGGGGGTTAGGGGGTCCTCGAGGGGTGTCAAGGTGGGGGGGGGGATGTTGTTGCCAACTCCCCCCAGTCCGGTTCAATCGTCCGACGGCAGACGGGGATAACCTAACCTAACCTAACCTAACCTAACCTAACCTAACCAATTCTAGCCTGTGGGGCGGGCGTGTTTTCGGGCACTTCTGACCGAACTTTTTCTGACCGAACCTTTGCTGACCAACTCTGACCGAAGCTATTCTGACCAATTCTGACCTAGGTCGGCCATCTTGTTTCCGGTCCGCCATCTTGTTTCCGGTCGCCATCTTGTTTCCGGTCGCCATCTTGTTTCCGGTCGCCATCTTGTTTCCGGTCCGCCATCTTGTTTCCGGTTAGGAATTACACTTGGGTTGGGTTAGGAATTATATGGTTCAACGCCATCTTTTGGCGCCCGACATATTTTTGAAAAATAGGAAAATGACTTTTTTTTGGGCGCGCCCCCGGGGGGCGCTCCGCGCCCCCCGGACCCCCCTGACGAGCCGCTTCGCGGCTCGGCAGCTCGCTTCGCTTGGGGTGGGAAGCGATCAGAATGCGACTATATTGTCTTATCCTCCATTTTGTCCTATCCGCCATCTTGAAATATTGAAAAAAAGTGTCGTCTGTCGTATGGCGCAATCGATTCGGAATCGTCTGAAACGTCCAGAAAACATGTCCCCTAAGGGGGGGTGGGGGGGTCTGGGACTTTGAAAATTTTCTCACAAAAATATGAAAAAAAGTGTCATTTGTCGAACGGCGCATTCGATTCAGAATCGTCTGAAACGTCTAGAAAACATGTCCCCCAGAGGGGGGTGGGGGGGTCAAAAACTTGGAAAAAAAAAAATTGAAAAATAAAAAAAAAATTCTGGGCACTGGGGGGGGTGGGGAAAAATAAATTAAAAGGAAAACTTCATATGAAGATAGGGTCTAACTCCCCCCCAACGCCCTCACGGCCATTTTCAGAAATTTTCGAAACTCAAATTAATTATTACACCCCCAAGGAGAGGGGCGGGGGGGAAAGTGGGGGGTGGAAATTGAAGGGGAGGGGGAGGGCTATCCGAATCTGCAATAAAAAGTCAAAGGCCTCCCCCCCCCGCCGAGATATTGAGGGGGGGAGCATAAGTGTGGGGGGAAGGGGGGGGGGGCAATATATATTTCGATGGGGGAGGGGGTCCCCTATCAGCCCCACCCCATTTCCCCCCCCCCACCCCCACCGTCAAAGTAATATTCCCCTGCGGCACCACTAGGGGGGGGGTTAGGGGGTCCTCGAGGGGTGTCAAGGTGGGGGGGGGGATGTTGTTGCCAACTCCCCCCAGTCCGGTTCAATCGTCCGACGGCAGACGGGGATAACCTAACCTAACCTAACCTAACCTAACCTAACCTAACCAATTCTAGCCTGTGGGGCGGGCGTGTTTTCGGGCACTTCTGACCGAACTTTTTCTGACCGAACCTTTGCTGACCAACTCTGACCGAAGCTATTCTGACCAATTCTGACCTAGGTCGGCCATCTTGTTTCCGGTCCG
This sequence comes from Tenthredo notha, assembly GCA_914767705.2. Classification (NCBI taxonomy): domain Eukaryota; kingdom Metazoa; phylum Arthropoda; class Insecta; order Hymenoptera; family Tenthredinidae; genus Tenthredo; species Tenthredo notha. The sequence continues at coordinate 8,218,228 of OU611919.1, read as the reverse complement.
CCATCTTGTTTCCGGTCGCCATCTTGTTTCCGGTCGCCATCTTGTTTCCGGTCGCCATCTTGTTTCCGGTCCGCCATCTTGTTTCCGGTTAGGAATTACACTTGGGTTGGGTTAGGAATTATATGGTTCAACGCCATCTTTTGGCGCCCGACATATTTTTGAAAAATAGGAAAATGACTTTTTTTTGGGCGCGCCCCCGGGGGGCGCTCCGCGCCCCCCGGACCCCCCTGACGAGCCGCTTCGCGGCTCGGCAGCTCGCTTCGCTTGGGGTGGGAAGCGATCAGAATGCGACTATATTGTCTTATCCTCCATTTTGTCCTATCCGCCATCTTGAAATATTGAAAAAAAGTGTCGTCTGTCGTATGGCGCAATCGATTCGGAATCGTCTGAAACGTCCAGAAAACATGTCCCCTAAGGGGGGGTGGGGGGGTCTGGGACTTTGAAAATTTTCTCACAAAAATATGAAAAAAAGTGTCATTTGTCGAACGGCGCATTCGATTCAGAATCGTCTGAAACGTCTAGAAAACATGTCCCCCAGAGGGGGGTGGGGGGGTCAAAAACTTGGAAAAAAAAAAATTGAAAAATAAAAAAAAAATTCTGGGCACTGGGGGGGGTGGGGAAAAATAAATTAAAAGGAAAACTTCATATGAAGATAGGGTCTAACTCCCCCCCAACGCCCTCACGGCCATTTTCAGAAATTTTCGAAACTCAAATTAATTATTACACCCCCCAGGAGAGGGGCGGGGGGGGAAGTGGGGGGTGGAAATTGAAGGGGAGGGGGAGGGCTATCCGAATCTGCAATAAAAAGTCAAAGGCCTCCCCCCCCCGCCGAGATATTGAGGGGGGGAGCATAAGTGTGGGGGGAAGGGGGGGGGGGCAATATATATTTCGATGGGGGAGGGGGTCCCCTATCAGCCCCACCCCATTTCCCCCCCCCCACCCCCACCGTCAAAGTAATATTCCCCTGCGGCACCACTAGGGGGGGGGTTAGGGGGTCCTCGAGGGGTGTCAAGGTGGGGGGGGGGATGTTGTTGCCAACTCCCCCCAGTCCGGTTCAATCGTCCGACGGCAGACGGGGATAACCTAACCTAACCTAACCTAACCTAACCTAACCTAACCAATTCTAGCCTGTGGGGCGGGCGTGTTTTCGGGCACTTCTGACCGAACTTTTTCTGACCGAACCTTTGCTGACCAACTCTGACCGAAGCTATTCTGACCAATTCTGACCTAGGTCGGCCATCTTGTTTCCGGTCCGCCATCTTGTTTCCGGTCGCCATCTTGTTTCCGGTCGCCATCTTGTTTCCGGTCGCCATCTTGTTTCCGGTCCGCCATCTTGTTTCCGGTTAGGAATTACACTTGGGTTGGGTTAGGAATTATATGGTTCAACGCCATCTTTTGGCGCCCGACATATTTTTGAAAAATAGGAAAATGACTTTTTTTTGGGCGCGCCCCCGGGGGGCGCTCCGCGCCCCCCGGACCCCCCTGACGAGCCGCTTCGCGGCTCGGCAGCTCGCTTCGCTTGGGGTGGGAAGCGATCAGAATGCGACTATATTGTCTTATCCTCCATTTTGTCCTATCCGCCATCTTGAAATATTGAAAAAAAGTGTCGTCTGTCGTATGGCGCAATCGATTCGGAATCGTCTGAAACGTCCAGAAAACATGTCCCCTAAGGGGGGGTGGGGGGGTCTGGGACTTTGAAAATTTTCTCACAAAAATATGAAAAAAAGTGTCATTTGTCGAACGGCGCATTCGATTCAGAATCGTCTGAAACGTCTAGAAAACATGTCCCCCAGAGGGGGGTGGGGGGGTCAAAAACTTGGAAAAAAAAAAATTGAAAAATAAAAAAAAAATTCTGGGCACTGGGGGGGGTGGGGAAAAATAAATTAAAAGGAAAACTTCATATGAAGATAGGGTCTAACTCCCCCCCAACGCCCTCACGGCCATTTTCAGAAATTTTCGAAACTCAAATTAATTATTACACCCCCAAGGAGAGGGGCGGGGGGGAAAGTGGGGGGTGGAAATTGAAGGGGAGGGGGAGGGCTATCCGAATCTGCAATAAAAAGTCAAAGGCCTCCCCCCCCCGCCGAGATATTGAGGGGGGGAGCATAAGTGTGGGGGGAAGGGGGGGGGGGCAATATATATTTCGATGGGGGAGGGGGTCCCCTATCAGCCCCACCCCATTTCCCCCCCCCCCCCCCCACCGTCAAAGTAATATTCCCCGGCGGCACCACTAGGGGGGGGGTTAGGGGGTCCTCGAGGGGTGTCAAGGTGGGGGGGGGGATGTTGTTGCCAACTCCCCCCAGTCCGGTTCAATCGTCCGACGGCAGACGGGGATAACCTAACCTAACCTAACCTAACCTAACCTAACCTAACCAATTCTAGCCTGTGGGGCGGGCGTGTTTTCGGGCACTTCTGACCGAACTTTTTCTGACCGAACCTTTGCTGACCAACTCTGACCGAAGCTATTCTGACCAATTCTGACCTAGGTCGGCCATCTTGTTTCCGGTCCGCCATCTTGTTTCCGGTCGCCATCTTGTTTCCGGTCGCCATCTTGTTTCCGGTCGCCATCTTGTTTCCGGTCCGCCATCTTGTTTCCGGTTAGGAATTACACTTGGGTTGGGTTAGGAATTATATGGTTCAACGCCATCTTTTGGCGCCCGACATATTTTTGAAAAATAGGAAAATGACTTTTTTTTGGGCGCGCCCCCGGGGGGCGCTCCGCGCCCCCCGGACCCCCCTGACGAGCCGCTTCGCGGCTCGGCAGCTCGCTTCGCTTGGGGTGGGAAGCGATCAGAATGCGACTATATTGTCTTATCCTCCATTTTGTCCTATCCGCCATCTTGAAATATTGAAAAAAAGTGTCGTCTGTCGTATGGCGCAATCGATTCGGAATCGTCTGAAACGTCCAGAAAACATGTCCCCTAAGGGGGGGTGGGGGGGTCTGGGACTTTGAAAATTTTCTCACAAAAATATGAAAAAAAGTGTCATTTGTCGAACGGCGCATTCGATTCAGAATCGTCTGAAACGTCTAGAAAACATGTCCCCCAGAGGGGGGTGGGGGGGTCAAAAACTTGGAAAAAAAAAAATTGAAAAATAAAAAAAAAATTCTGGGCACTGGGGGGGGTGGGGAAAAATAAATTAAAAGGAAAACTTCATATGAAGATAGGGTCTAACTCCCCCCCAACGCCCTCACGGCCATTTTCAGAAATTTTCGAAACTCAAATTAATTATTACACCCCCAAGGAGAGGGGCGGGGGGGAAAGTGGGGGGTGGAAATTGAAGGGGAGGGGGAGGGCTATCCGAATCTGCAATAAAAAGTCAAAGGCCTCCCCCCCCCGCCGAGATATTGAGGGGGGGAGCATAAGTGTGGGGGGAAGGGGGGGGGGGCAATATATATTTCGATGGGGGAGGGGGTCCCCTATCAGCCCCACCCCATTTCCCCCCCCCCCCCCCCACCGTCAAAGTAATATTCCCCTGCGGCACCACTAGGGGGGGGGTTAGGGGGTCCTCGAGGGGTGTCAAGGTGGGGGGGGGGATGTTGTTGCCAACTCCCCCCAGTCCGGTTCAATCGTCCGACGGCAGACGGGGATAACCTAACCTAACCTAACCTAACCTAACCTAACCTAACCAATTCTAGCCTGTGGGGCGGGCGTGTTTTCGGGCACTTCTGACCGAACTTTTTCTGACCGAACCTTTGCTGACCAACTCTGACCGAAGCTATTCTGACCAATTCTGACCTAGGTCGGCCATCTTGTTTCCGGTCCGCCATCTTGTTTCCGGTCGCCATCTTGTTTCCGGTCGCCATCTTGTTTCCGGTCGCCATCTTGTTTCCGGTCCGCCATCTTGTTTCCGGTTAGGAATTACACTTGGGTTGGGTTAGGAATTATATGGTTCAACGCCATCTTTTGGCGCCCGACATATTTTTGAAAAATAGGAAAATGACTTTTTTTTGGGCGCGCCCCCGGGGGGCGCTCCGCGCCCCCCGGACCCCCCTGACGAGCCGCTTCGCGGCTCGGCAGCTCGCTTCGCTTGGGGTGGGAAGCGATCAGAATGCGACTATATTGTCTTATCCTCCATTTTGTCCTATCCGCCATCTTGAAATATTGAAAAAAAGTGTCGTCTGTCGTATGGCGCAATCGATTCGGAATCGTCTGAAACGTCCAGAAAACATGTCCCCTAAGGGGGGGTGGGGGGGTCTGGGACTTTGAAAATTTTCTCACAAAAATATGAAAAAAAGTGTCATTTGTCGAACGGCGCATTCGATTCAGAATCGTCTGAAACGTCTAGAAAACATGTCCCCCAGAGGGGGGTGGGGGGGTCAAAAACTTGGAAAAAAAAAAATTGAAAAATAAAAAAAAAATTCTGGGCACTGGGGGGGGGGGGGAAAAATAAATTAAAAGGAAAACTTCATATGAAGATAGGGTCTAACTCCCCCCCAACGCCCTCACGGCCATTTTCAGAAATTTTCGAAACTCAAATTAATTATTACACCCCCAAGGAGAGGGGCGGGGGGGAAAGTGGGGGGTGGAAATTGAAGGGGAGGGGGAGGGCTATCCGAATCTGCAATAAAAAGTCAAAGGCCTCCCCCCCCCGCCGAGATATTGAGGGGGGGAGCATAAGTGTGGGGGGAAGGGGGGGGGGGGCAATATATATTTCGATGGGGGAGGGGGTCCCCTATCAGCCCCACCCCATTTCCCCCCCCCCACCCCCACCGTCAAAGTAATATTCCCCTGCGGCACCACTAGGGGGGGGGTTAGGGGGTCCTCGAGGGGTGTCAAGGTGGGGGGGGGGATGTTGTTGCCAACTCCCCCCAGTCCGGTTCAATCGTCCGACGGCAGACGGGGATAACCTAACCTAACCTAACCTAACCTAACCTAACCTAACCAATTCTAGCCTGTGGGGCGGGCGTGTTTTCGGGCACTTCTGACCGAACTTTTTCTGACCGAACCTTTGCTGACCAACTCTGACCGAAGCTATTCTGACCAATTCTGACCTAGGTCGGCCATCTTGTTTCCGGTCCGCCATCTTGTTTCCGGTCGCCATCTTGTTTCCGGTCGCCATCTTGTTTCCGGTCGCCATCTTGTTTCCGGTCCGCCATCTTGTTTCCGGTTAGGAATTACACTTGGGTTGGGTTAGGAATTATATGGTTCAACGCCATCTTTTGGCGCCCGACATATTTTTGAAAAATAGGAAAATGACTTTTTTTTGGGCGCGCCCCCGGGGGGCGCTCCGCGCCCCCCGGACCCCCCTGACGAGCCGCTTCGCGGCTCGGCAGCTCGCTTCGCTTGGGGTGGGAAGCGATCAGAATGCGACTATATTGTCTTATCCTCCATTTTGTCCTATCCGCCATCTTGAAATATTGAAAAAAAGTGTCGTCTGTCGTATGGCGCAATCGATTCGGAATCGTCTGAAACGTCCAGAAAACATGTCCCCTAAGGGGGGGTGGGGGGGTCTGGGACTTTGAAAATTTTCTCACAAAAATATGAAAAAAAGTGTCATTTGTCGAACGGCGCATTCGATTCAGAATCGTCTGAAACGTCTAGAAAACATGTCCCCCAGAGGGGGGTGGGGGGGTCAAAAACTTGGAAAAAAAAAAATTGAAAAATAAAAAAAAAATTCTGGGCACTGGGGGGGGTGGGGAAAAATAAATTAAAAGGAAAACTTCATATGAAGATAGGGTCTAACTCCCCCCCAACGCCCTCACGGCCATTTTCAGAAATTTTCGAAACTCAAATTAATTATTACACCCCCAAGGAGAGGGGCGGGGGGGAAAGTGGGGGGTGGAAATTGAAGGGGAGGGGGAGGGCTATCCGAATCTGCAATAAAAAGTCAAAGGCCTCCCCCCCCCGCCGAGATATTGAGGGGGGGAGCATAAGTGTGGGGGGAAGGGGGGGGGGGGCAATATATATTTCGATGGGGGAGGGGGTCCCCTATCAGCCCCACCCCATTTCCCCCCCCCCACCCCCACCGTCAAAGTAATATTCCCCTGCGGCACCACTAGGGGGGGGGTTAGGGGGTCCTCGAGGGGTGTCAAGGTGGGGGGGGGGATGTTGTTGCCAACTCCCCCCAGTCCGGTTCAATCGTCCGACGGCAGACGGGGATAACCTAACCTAACCTAACCTAACCTAACCTAACCTAACCAATTCTAGCCTGTGGGGCGGGCGTGTTTTCGGGCACTTCTGACCGAACTTTTTCTGACCGAACCTTTGCTGACCAACTCTGACCGAAGCTATTCTGACCAATTCTGACCTAGGTCGGCCATCTTGTTTCCGGTCCGCCATCTTGTTTCCGGTCGCCATCTTGTTTCCGGTCGCCATCTTGTTTCCGGTCGCCATCTTGTTTCCGGTCCGCCATCTTGTTTCCGGTTAGGAATTACACTTGGGTTGGGTTAGGAATTATATGGTTCAACGCCATCTTTTGGCGCCCGACATATTTTTGAAAAATAGGAAAATGACTTTTTTTTGGGCGCGCCCCCGGGGGGCGCTCCGCGCCCCCCGGACCCCCCTGACGAGCCGCTTCGCGGCTCGGCAGCTCGCTTCGCTTGGGGTGGGAAGCGATCAGAATGCGACTATATTGTCTTATCCTCCATTTTGTCCTATCCGCCATCTTGAAATATTGAAAAAAAGTGTCGTCTGTCGTATGGCGCAATCGATTCGGAATCGTCTGAAACGTCCAGAAAACATGTCCCCTAAGGGGGGGTGGGGGGGTCTGGGACTTTGAAAATTTTCTCACAAAAATATGAAAAAAAGTGTCATTTGTCGAACGGCGCATTCGATTCAGAATCGTCTGAAACGTCTAGAAAACATGTCCCCCAGAGGGGGGTGGGGGGGTCAAAAACTTGGAAAAAAAAAAATTGAAAAATAAAAAAAAAATTCTGGGCACTGGGGGGGGTGGGGAAAAATAAATTAAAAGGAAAACTTCATATGAAGATAGGGTCTAACTCCCCCCCAACGCCCTCACGGCCATTTTCAGAAATTTTCGAAACTCAAATTAATTATTACACCCCCAAGGAGAGGGGCGGGGGGGAAAGTGGGGGGTGGAAATTGAAGGGGAGGGGGAGGGCTATCCGAATCTGCAATAAAAAGTCAAAGGCCTCCCCCCCCCGCCGAGATATTGAGGGGGGGAGCATAAGTGTGGGGGGAAGGGGGGGGGGGGCAATATATATTTCGATGGGGGAGGGGGTCCCCTATCAGCCCCACCCCATTTCCCCCCCCCCCCCCCCCCCGTCAAAGTAATATTCCCCTGCGGCACCACTAGGGGGGGGGTTAGGGGGTCCTCGAGGGGTGTCAAGGTGGGGGGGGGGATGTTGTTGCCAACTCCCCCCAGTCCGGTTCAATCGTCCGACGGCAGACGGGGATAACCTAACCTAACCTAACCTAACCTAACCTAACCTAACCAATTCTAGCCTGTGGGGCGGGCGTGTTTTCGGGCACTTCTGACCGAACTTTTTCTGACCGAACCTTTGCTGACCAACTCTGACCGAAGCTATTCTGACCAATTCTGACCTAGGTCGGCCATCTTGTTTCCGGTCCGCCATCTTGTTTCCGGTCGCCATCTTGTTTCCGGTCGCCATCTTGTTTCCGGTCGCCATCTTGTTTCCGGTCCGCCATCTTGTTTCCGGTTAGGAATTACACTTGGGTTGGGTTAGGAATTATATGGTTCAACGCCATCTTTTGGCGCCCGACATATTTTTGAAAAATAGGAAAATGACTTTTTTTTGGGCGCGCCCCCGGGGGGCGCTCCGCGCCCCCCGGACCCCCCTGACGAGCCGCTTCGCGGCTCGGCAGCTCGCTTCGCTTGGGGTGGGAAGCGATCAGAATGCGACTATATTGTCTTATCCTCCATTTTGTCCTATCCGCCATCTTGAAATATTGAAAAAAAGTGTCGTCTGTCGTATGGCGCAATCGATTCGGAATCGTCTGAAACGTCCAGAAAACATGTCCCCTAAGGGGGGGTGGGGGGGTCTGGGACTTTGAAAATTTTCTCACAAAAATATGAAAAAAAGTGTCATTTGTCGAACGGCGCATTCGATTCAGAATCGTCTGAAACGTCTAGAAAACATGTCCCCCAGAGGGGGGTGGGGGGGTCAAAAACTTGGAAAAAAAAAAATTGAAAAATAAAAAAAAAATTCTGGGCACTGGGGGGGGTGGGGAAAAATAAATTAAAAGGAAAACTTCATATGAAGATAGGGTCTAACTCCCCCCCAACGCCCTCACGGCCATTTTCAGAAATTTTCGAAACTCAAATTAATTATTACACCCCCAAGGAGAGGGGCGGGGGGGAAAGTGGGGGGTGGAAATTGAAGGGGAGGGGGAGGGCTATCCGAATCTGCAATAAAAAGTCAAAGGCCTCCCCCCCCCGCCGAGATATTGAGGGGGGGAGCATAAGTGTGGGGGGAAGGGGGGGGGGCAATATATATTTCGATGGGGGAGGGGGTCCCCTATCAGCCCCACCCCATTTCCCCCCCCCCACCCCCACCGTCAAAGTAATATTCCCCTGCGGCACCACTAGGGGGGGGGTTAGGGGGTCCTCGAGGGGTGTCAAGGTGGGGGGGGGGATGTTGTTGCCAACTCCCCCCAGTCCGGTTCAATCGTCCGACGGCAGACGGGGATAACCTAACCTAACCTAACCTAACCTAACCTAACCTAACCAATTCTAGCCTGTGGGGCGGGCGTGTTTTCGGGCACTTCTGACCGAACTTTTTCTGACCGAACCTTTGCTGACCAACTCTGACCGAAGCTATTCTGACCAATTCTGACCTAGGTCGGCCATCTTGTTTCCGGTCCGCCATCTTGTTTCCGGTCGCCATCTTGTTTCCGGTCGCCATCTTGTTTCCGGTCGCCATCTTGTTTCCGGTCCGCCATCTTGTTTCCGGTTAGGAATTACACTTGGGTTGGGTTAGGAATTATATGGTTCAACGCCATCTTTTGGCGCCCGACATATTTTTGAAAAATAGGAAAATGACTTTTTTTTGGGCGCGCCCCCGGGGGGCGCTCCGCGCCCCCCGGACCCCCCTGACGAGCCGCTTCGCGGCTCGGCAGCTCGCTTCGCTTGGGGTGGGAAGCGATCAGAATGCGACTATATTGTCTTATCCTCCATTTTGTCCTATCCGCCATCTTGAAATATTGAAAAAAAGTGTCGTCTGTCGTATGGCGCAATCGATTCGGAATCGTCTGAAACGTCCAGAAAACATGTCCCCTAAGGGGGGGGGGGGGGGTCTGGGACTTTGAAAATTTTCTCACAAAAATATGAAAAAAAGTGTCATTTGTCGAACGGCGCATTCGATTCAGAATCGTCTGAAACGTCTAGAAAACATGTCCCCCAGAGGGGGGTGGGGGGGTCAAAAACTTGGAAAAAAAAAAATTGAAAAATAAAAAAAAAATTCTGGGCACTGGGGGGGGTGGGGAAAAATAAATTAAAAGGAAAACTTCATATGAAGATAGGGTCTAACTCCCCCCCAACGCCCTCACGGCCATTTTCAGAAATTTTCGAAACTCAAATTAATTATTACACCCCCAAGGAGAGGGGCGGGGGGGAAAGTGGGGGGTGGAAATTGAAGGGGAGGGGGAGGGCTATCCGAATCTGCAATAAAAAGTCAAAGGCCTCCCCCCCCCGCCGAGATATTGAGGGGGGGAGCATAAGTGTGGGGGGAAGGGGGGGGGGGGCAATATATATTTCGATGGGGGAGGGGGTCCCCTATCAGCCCCACCCCATTTCCCCCCCCCCACCCCCACCGTCAAAGTAATATTCCCCTGCGGCACCACTAGGGGGGGGGTTAGGGGGTCCTCGAGGGGTGTCAAGGTGGGGGGGGGGATGTTGTTGCCAACTCCCCCCAGTCCGGTTCAATCGTCCGACGGCAGACGGGGATAACCTAACCTAACCTAACCTAACCTAACCTAACCTAACCTAACCTAACCTAACCTAACCTAACCTAACCTAACCTAACCTAACCTAACCTAACCTAACCTAACCTAACCTAACCTAACCTAACCTAACCTAACCTAACCTAACCTAACCTAACCTAACCTAACCTAACCTAACCTAACCTGTCACACGTGTTCTAACCGATTCTAGCCTGTGTCGGCCATCTTGGATTCCGCCATCTTGTTTCCGGTCGCCATCTTGTTTCCGGTTAGGTCAGGAATTGCAGTTCGGTCAGAAATCGCGGTTCGGTCAGAAATTGCACTTCGGTCAGGAATTGCACTTCGGTTAGGAATTGCAGTTCGGTCAGAAATTGCACTTCGGTTAGGAATTGCACTTGGGTCAGAAATTACACTTGGGTTAGGAATTGCGATTGGGTCAGGAATTGCACTTCGGTTAGAAATTGCACTTGGGTCAGGAATTGCGGTTGGGTCAGGAATGACACTTGGGTTAGGTTGGGTTGGGTCAGGTTAGGTTAGGAATTGTATGGTTCACCGCCATCTTTTGGCTCCCGACATGATTTTAAAAATTAGGAAAATGACGTAATTTTGGGCGCGCCCCCGGGGGGCGCTACGCGCCCCCCGGACCCCCCTAGCGAGCCGCTTCGCGGCTCGGTAGCTCGCTTCGCTTGGGGTGGGAAGCGATCGAAGGGCGGCCATTTTGTCCTGTCCGCCATCTTGTATTGTCAGGTTGGGTTGGGTTAGGTTGGGTTAGGTTGGGTTGGGTTGGGTTAGGTTGGGTTAGGAATTGTATGGTTCACCGCCATCTTTTGGCGCCCGGAATGATTTTGAAAATTAGGAAAATGACGTAATTTTGGGCGCGCCCCCGGGGGGCGCTACGCGCCCCCCGGACCCCCCTAGCGAGCCGCTTCGCGGCTCGGTAGCTCGCTTCGCTTGGGGTGGGAAGCGATCGGAGGGCGGCCATTTTGTCTTGTCCGCCATCTTGTATTGTCAGGTTGGGTTGGGTTAGGTTGGGTTAGGTTAGGTTGGGTTGGGTTAGGTTGGGTTAGGAATTGTATGGTTCACCGCCATCTTTTGGCGCCCGAAATGATTTTGAAAATTAGGAAAATGACGTAATTTTGGGCGCGCCCCCGGGGGGCGCTACGCGCCCCCCGGACCCCCCTAGCGAGCCGCTTCGCGGCTCGGTAGCTCGCTTCGCTTGGGGTGGGAAGCGATCGGAGGGCGGGCATTTTGTCTTGTCCGCCATCTTGTATTGTCAGGTGGGGTTGGGTTAGGTTGGGTTAGGTTAGGTTAGGTTGGGTTAGGAATTGTATGGTTCACCGCCATCTTTTGGCGCCCGACATGATTTTGAAAATTAGGAAAATGACGTAATTTTGGGCGCGCCCCCGGGGGGCGCTACGCGCCCCCCGGACCCCCCTAGCGAGCCGCTTCGCGGCTCGGTAGCTCGCTTCGCTTGGGGTGGAAAGCGATCGGAGGGCGGCCATTTTGTCTTGTCCGCCATCTTGTATTGTCAGGTTGGGTTGGGTTAGGTTAGGTTAGGTTGGGTTAGGTTGGGTTAGGAATTGTATGGTTCACCGCCATCTTTTGGCGCCCGACATGATTTTGAAAATTAGGAAAATGACGTAATTTTGGGCGCGCCCCCCGGACCCCCCTAGCGAGCCGCTTCGCGGCTCGGTAGCTCGCTTCGCTTGGGGTGGGAAGCGATCGAAGGGCGGCCATTTTGTCTTGTCCGCCATCTTGTATTGTCAGGTTGGGTTGGGTTAGGTTGGGTTAGGTTAGGTTGGGTTAGGAATTGTATGGTTCACCGCCATCTTTTGGCGCCCGACATGATTTTGAAAATTAGGAAAATGACGTAATTTCGGGCGCGCCCCCGGGGGGCGCTACGCGCCCCCCGGACCCCCCTAGCGAGCCGCTTCGCGGCTCGGTAGCTCGCTTCGCTTGGGGTGGGAAGCGATCGAAGGGCGGCCATTTTGTCTTGTCCGCCATCTTGTATTGTCAGGTGGGGTTGGGTTAGGTTGGGTTAGGTTAGGTTAGGTTGGGTTAGGAATTGTATGGTTCACCGCCATCTTTTGGCGCCCGACATGATTTTGAAAATTAGGAAAATGACGTAATTTTGGGCGCGCCCCCGGTTGGCGCTACGCGCCCCCCGGACCCCCCTAGCGAGCCGCTTCGCGGCTCGGTAGCTCGCTTCGCTTGGGGTGGGAAGCGATCGGAGGGCGGCCATTTTGTCTCGTCCGCCATCTTGTATTGTCAGGTGGGGTTGGGTTAGGTTGGGTTAGGTTAGGTTGGGTTGGGTTGGGTTAGGAATTGTATGGTTCACCGCCATCTTTTGGCGCCCGAAATGATTTTGAAAATTAGGAAAATGACGTAATTTTGGGCGCGCCCCCGGGGGGCGCTACGCGCCCCCCGGACCCCCCTAACGAGCCGCTTCGCGGCTCGGTAGCTCGCTTCGCTTGGGGTGGGAAGCGATCGGAGGGCGGCCATTTTGTCTCGTCCGCCATCTTGTATTGTCAGGTTGGGTTGGGTTAGGTTGGGTTAGGTTAGGTTAGGAATTGTATGGTTCACCGCCATCTTTTGGCGCCCGACATGATTTTGAAAATTAGGAAAATGACGTAATTTTGGGCGCGCCCCCGGGGGGCGCTACGCGCCCCCCGGACCCCCCTAGCGAGCCGCTTCGCGGCTCGGTAGCTCGCTTCGCTTGGGGTGGGAAGCGATCGAAGGGCGGCCATTTTGTCCTGTCCGCCATCTTGTATTGTCAGGTTGGGTTGGGTTAGGTTGGGTTAGGTTGGGTTGGGTTGGGTTAGGTTGGGTTAGGAATTGTATGGTTCACCGCCATCTTTTGGCGCCCGGAATGATTTTGAAAATTAGGAAAATGACGTAATTTTGGGCGCGCCCCCGGGGGGCGCTACGCGCCCCCCGGACCCCCCTAGCGAGCCGCTTCGCGGCTCGGTAGCTCGCTTCGCTTGGGGTGGGAAGCGATCGGAGGGCGGCCATTTTGTCTTGTCCGCCATCTTGTATTGTCAGGTTGGGTTGGGTTAGGTTGGGTTAGGTTAGGTTGGGTTGGGTTAGGTTGGGTTAGGAATTGTATGGTTCACCGCCATCTTTTGGCGCCCGAAATGATTTTGAAAATTAGGAAAATGACGTAATTTTGGGCGCGCCCCCGGGGGGCGCTACGCGCCCCCCGGACCCCCCTAGCGAGCCGCTTCGCGGCTCGGTAGCTCGCTTCGCTTGGGGTGGGAAGCGATCGGAGGGCGGCCATTTTGTCTTGTCCGCCATCTTGTATTGTCAGGTGGGGTTGGGTTAGGTTGGGTTAGGTTAGGTTAGGTTGGGTTAGGAATTGTATGGTTCACCGCCATCTTTTGGCGCCCGACATGATTTTGAAAATTAGGAAAATGACGTAATTTTGGGCGCGCCCCCGGGGGGCGCTACGCGCCCCCCGGACCCCCCTAGCGAGCCGCTTCGCGGCTCGGTAGCTCGCTTCGCTTGGGGTGGAAAGCGATCGGAGGGCGGCCATTTTGTCTTGTCCGCCATCTTGTATTGTCAGGTTGGGTTGGGTTAGGTTAGGTTAGGTTGGGTTAGGTTGGGTTAGGAATTGTATGGTTCACCGCCATCTTTTGGCGCCCGACATGATTTTGAAAATTAGGAAAATGACGTAATTTTGGGCGCGCCCCCCGGACCCCCCTAGCGAGCCGCTTCGCGGCTCGGTAGCTCGCTTCGCTTGGGGTGGGAAGCGATCGGAGGGCGGCCATTTTGTCTTGTCCGCCATCTTGTATTGTCAGGTTGGGTTGGGTTAGGTTGGGTTAGGTTAGGTTGGGTTAGGAATTGTATGGTTCACCGCCATCTTTTGGCGCCCGACATGATTTTGAAAATTAGGAAAATGACGTAATTTCGGGCGCGCCCCCGGGGGGCGCTACGCGCCCCCCGGACCCCCCTAGCGAGCCGCTTCGCGGCTCGGTAGCTCGCTTCGCTTGGGGTGGGAAGCGATCGAAGGGCGGCCATTTTGTCTTGTCCGCCATCTTGTATTGTCAGGTGGGGTTGGGTTAGGTTGGGTTAGGTTAGGTTAGGTTGGGTTAGGAATTGTATGGTTCACCGCCATCTTTTGGCGCCCGACATGATTTTGAAAATTAGGAAAATGACGTAATTTTGGGCGCGCCCCCGGGGGGCGCTACGCGCCCCCCGGACCCCCCTAGCGAGCCGCTTCGCGGCTCGGTAGCTCGCTTCGCTTGGGGTGGGAAGCGATCGGAGGGCGGCCATTTTGTCTCGTCCGCCATCTTGTATTGTCAGGTTGGGTTGGGTTAGGTTGGGTTAGGTTAGGTTGGGTTGGGTTAGGTTGGGTTAGGAATTGTATGGTTCACCGCCATCTTTTGGCGCCCGAAATGATTTTGAAAATTAGGAAAATGACGTAATTTTGGGCGCGCCCCCGGGGGGCGCTACGCGCCCCCCGGACCCCCCTAGCGAGCCGCTTCGCGGCTCGGTAGCTCGCTTCGCTTGGGGTGGGAAGCGATCGGAGGGCGGGCATTTTGTCTTGTCCGCCATCTTGTATTGTCAGGTGGGGTTGGGTTAGGTTGGGTTAGGTTAGGTTAGGTTGGGTTAGGAATTGTATGGTTCACCGCCATCTTTTGGCGCCCGACATGATTTTGAAAATTAGGAAAATGACGTAATTTTGGGCGCGCCCCCGGGGGGCGCTACGCGCCCCCCGGACCCCCCTAGCGAGCCGCTTCGCGGCTCGGTAGCTCGCTTCGCTTGGGGTGGAAAGCGATCGGAGGGCGGCCATTTTGTCTTGTCCGCCATCTTGTATTGTCAGGTTGGGTTGGGTTAGGTTAGGTTAGGTTGGGTTAGGTTGGGTTAGGAATTGTATGGTTCACCGCCATCTTTTGGCGCCCGACATGATTTTGAAAATTAGGAAAATGACGTAATTTTGGGCGCGCCCCCCGGACCCCCCTAGCGAGCCGCTTCGCGGCTCGGTAGCTCGCTTCGCTTGGGGTGGGAAGCGATCGAAGGGCGGCCATTTTGTCTTGTCCGCCATCTTGTATTGTCAGGTTGGGTTGGGTTAGGTTGGGTTAGGTTAGGTTGGGTTAGGAATTGTATGGTTCACCGCCATCTTTTGGCGCCCGACATGATTTTGAAAATTAGGAAAATGACGTAATTTCGGGCGCGCCCCCGGGGGGCGCTACGCGCCCCCCGGACCCCCCTAGCGAGCCGCTTCGCGGCTCGGTAGCTCGCTTCGCTTGGGGTGGGAAGCGATCGGAGGGCGGCCATTTTGTCTTGTCCGCCATCTTGTATTGTCAGGTGGGGTTGGGTTAGGTTGGGTTAGGTTAGGTTAGGTTGGGTTAGGAATTGTATGGTTCACCGCCATCTTTTGGCGCCCGACATGATTTTGAAAATTAGGAAAATGACGTAATTTTGGGCGCGCCCCCGGGGGGCGCTACGCGCCCCCCGGACCCCCCTAGCGAGCCGCTTCGCGGCTCGGTAGCTCGCTTCGCTTGGGGTGGGAAGCGATCGGAGGGCGGCCATTTTGTCTCGTCCGCCATCTTGTATTGTCAGGTGGGGTTGGGTTAGGTTGGGTTAGGTTAGGTTGGGTTGGGTTGGGTTAGGAATTGTATGGTTCACCGCCATCTTTTGGCGCCCGAAATGATTTTGAAAATTAGGAAAATGACGTAATTTTGGGCGCGCCCCCGGGGGGCGCTACGCGCCCCCCGGACCCCCCTAACGAGCCGCTTCGCGGCTCGGTAGCTCGCTTCGCTTGGGGTGGGAAGCGATCGGAGGGCGGCCATTTTGTCTCGTCCGCCATCTTGTATTGTCAGGTTGGGTTGGGTTAGGTTGGGTTAGGTTAGGTTAGGAATTGTATGGTTCACCGCCATCTTTTGGCGCCCGACATGATTTTGAAAATTAGGAAAATGACGTAATTTTGGGCGCGCCCCCCGGACCCCCCTAGCGAGCCGCTTCGCGGCTTGGTAGCTCGCTTCGCTTGGGGTGGGAAGCGATCGGAGGGCGGCCATTTTGTCTTGTCCGCCATCTTGTATTGTCAGGTGGGGTTGGGTTAGGTTAGGTTAGGTTGGGTTAGGAATTGTATGGTTCACCGCCATCTTTCGGCGCCCGACATGATTTTGAAAATTAGGAAAATGACGTAATTTTGGGCGCGCCCCCGGGGGGCGCTACGCGCCCCCCGGACCCCCCTAACGAGCCGCTTCGCGGCTCGGCAGCTCGCTTCGCTTGGGGTGGAAAGCGATCAGAGAGCAGCCATTTTGTCTTGTCCGCCATTTTGTATATTCAGGTTGGGTCAGGTTAGGTTGGGTTAGGTTAGGAATTGTATGGTTCACCGCCATCTTTTGGCGCCCGACATGATTTCAAAAGTTACGGAAATGACGTTATTTTGGGCGCGCCCCCGGGGGGCACTCCGTGCCCCCCGGACCCCCCTGACGAGCCGCTTCGCGGCTCGGCAGCTCGCTTCGCTTGGGGTGGGAAGCGATCGGAGGACGGCCATTTTGTCTTGTCCGCCATTTTGTACTTGGGTTAGATTGAGTTGGGTTAGGTTGGGTTGGATTAAGTTGGGTCGGGTTCGGTTGGGTTGGGTTAGGTTGGGTTGGATTAGGTTGGGTTGGGTTAGGTTGGGTTGGGTTAGGTTGGGTTGGGTTAGGTTGGGTTGGGTTAGGTCGGGTTGGGTTAGGTTGGGTTGGGTCAGGAATTGTATGGTTCAACGCCATCTTTTGACGCGCGACATATTTTCAAGAGTTACGAAAATGACGTTATTTTGGGCGCGCCCCCGGGGGGCACGGACCCCCCTGACGAGCCGCTTCGCGGCTCGGGAGCTCGCTTCACTTCAGATAGAAAGCGATCGAAGGGCGGCCATTTTGTATCGTCCGCCATTTTGTGATGGCCGCTATCTTGTTTTGGCATACATCTTGATGATAAGAATTACGAAAACAGCTTTTTTTTCAATTGTCGAGAAGTGAATACGTAGGAGTTACCGACCGAGGGAGTAACCGTCTGAGGAGTTACCGACGAAAGAAGCTACCGACCGACGGAATTACCATCTGAGGGAGTTATCATCCGAAGAGTTACCGACCGAGGAAGTCACCATCGGAGAGATTTACCATCGGAGTGAGTTACCATTCGAGCAAGTTACCATCCGAGCGAGTTACCGTACGAGGGGGTTACCATCGGAGTGAGTTATCATCGGAGGGGTTACCATACGAGCGAGTTACCATTCGAGCGAGTTACCATTCGAGCGAGTTGTCATCCGAGCGAGTGACCATCCGAGTAAGTTACCATCCAAGTAAGTTACCATTCGAGCGAGTTACCATACGAGCAAGTTACCATAGGAGGGGTTACCATTCGAGCGAGTTACCATACGAGCGAGTTACCATACGAGTGAGTTACCATCCGAGGGGGTTACCATCGGAGTGAATTACCATCTAAGGGAGTTACCATCCGAGTGAGTTACCATCCGAGTAAGTTACCATCCGAGTAAGTTACCATCCGAGCGAGTTACCATACGAGGGGTTACCATCCGAGCGGTTACTATCCGAGCGGTTACCATCGGAGCGAGTTACCATCGGACGGAGTTACCATCGGAGGGAGTTACCATCCGAGTAAGTTACCATCTGGGCGGTTACCATCCGAGAGGTTACCATCCGAGAGGTTACCATTCGAGTGAGTTACCATCCGAGCGAGTTACCATACGAGCGAGTTACCATAGAATGAGTTACCATACGAGCGAGTTACCATCGGAGTAAGTTACCATCCGAGGGGTTACCATTGTAGGGGTTACCGTCGGAGTGAATTACCATCTGAGGAAGTTACCATTCAAGAAGTGACCGACGGAGGAGTTACCATCCAAATGAGTTACCGACGGAGAAAGTTACCGACGGAGATGTTTCTTGTACGGCGCGAGCCGCTGTGTCGTTTAATATCAAATTCATACCTCTAGGACTCATACATGGCGAGATAGGACCCGAGGAACGTCCGTCCACCTCGAAATCGACCTCGAACGGACGTCAGAGACTTCGATCTTCGATAACTCGAGCTCCGATCGACGTAGACTATCGATGTGCGGCCTATTCTTGAAGCGCGTGAGACGCTCTGTCGTTTGATATCAAATTCATACCTCTAGGACTCATAGATGGCGAGATAGGACCCGGGAAACGTCCGTCCACCTCGAAATCGAGCTCGAACGGACGTCAGAGACTTCGATCTTCGATAACTCGAGCTCCGATCGACGTAGACCATCGATGTGCAGCCTATTCTTGAAGCGCGTGAGACGCTCTGTCGTTTGATATCAAATTCATACCTCTAGGACTCATAGATGGCGAGATAGGACCCGGGGAACGGACGTCCACCTCGAAATCGACCTCGAACGGACGTAAGAGACTTTGATCTTCCATAACTCGAGCTCCGATCGACGTAGACTATCGATGTGCGGCCTATTCTTGAAGCGCGTGAGACGCTCTGTCGTTTGATATCAAATTCATACCTCTAGGACTCATAGATGGCGAGATAGGACCCGGGAAACGTCCGTCCACCTCGAAATCGAGCTCGAACGGACGTCAGAGACTTCGATCTTCGATAACTCGAGCTCCGATCGACGTAGACCATCGATGTGCGGCCTATTCTTGAAGCGCGTGAGACGCTCTGTCGTTTGATATCAAATTCATACCTCTAGGACTCATAGATGGCGAGATAGGACCCGGGGAACGTCCGTCCACCTCGAAATCGACCTCGAACGGACGTCAGAGACTTCGATCTTCGATAACTCGAGCTCCGATCGACGTAGACTATCGATGTGCGGCCTATTCTTGAAGCGCGTGAGACGCTCTGTCGTTTGATATCAAATTCATACCTCTAGGACTCATAGATGGCGAGATAGGACCCGGGGAACGTCCGTCCACCTCGAAATCGACCTCGAACGGACGTCAGAGACTTCGATCTTCGATAACTCGAGCTCCGATCGACGTAGACTATCGATGTGCGGCCTATTCTTGAAGCGCGTGAGACGCTCTGTCGTTTGATATCAAATTCATACCTCTAGGACTCATAGATGGCGAGATAGGACCCGGGGAACGTCCGTCCACCTCGAAATCGAGCTCGAACGGACGTCAGAGACTTCGATCTTTGATAACTCGAGCTCCGATCGACGTAGACTATCGATGTGCGGCCTATTCTTGAAGCGCGTGAGACGCTCTGTCGTTTGATATCAAATTCATACCTCTAGGACTCATAGATGGCGAGATAGGACCCGAGGAACGGACGTCCACCTCGAAATCGACCTCGAACGGACGTAAGAGACTTCGATCTTCGATAACTCGAGCTCCGATCGACGTAGACTATCGATGTGCGGCCTATTCTTGAAGCGCGCGAGACGCTCTGTCGTTTGATATCAAATTCATACCTTTAGGACTCATGGATGGCGAGATAGGACCCGGGGAACGTCCGTCCACCTCGAAATCGAACTCGAACGGACGTCAGAGACTTCGATCTTCGATAACTCGAGCTCCGATCGACGTAGACTATCGATGTGCGGCCTATTCTTGAAGCGCGCGAGACGCTCTGTCGTTTGATATCAAATTCATACCTCTAGGACTCATAGATGGCGAGATAGGACCCGAGGAACGGACGTCCACCCCGAAATCGACCTCGAACGGACGTAAGAGACTTCGATCTTTGATAACTCGAGCTCCGATCGACGTAGACTATCGATGTGCGGCCTATTCTTGAAGCCCGTGAAACGCTCTGTCGTTTGATATCAAATTCATACCTCTAGGACTCATAGATGGCGAGATAGGACCCGAGAAACAAACGTCCATCTCGAAATCGATTTCGAACGGACGTAAGAGAAAAAAAGAGCGATAGAAAAAACGAGCGCCTGGCGTTCAGCAACACTCGTCGCATGCCTGTGAACGCTGAAGCACCGTTGCCTACGTGCAGGCGTTCGGCATTCTTCGTTTTACGTATTGCGCTGGTCTTTTCGATGCCTGAAATCGCAATATACACTCTCCGCCAATCTTGACGCGTGCTGACAGCTGAGGCTGATGAAACTATCGATGAAAGAATCCATCACGAGTCAGTCTTCTAGAAATCGATGAGCAGAACCGTTGCACGTCTATCGTATGGCCTCAAGGTGTGTTGACAAAAATTGAGGCTTTGCAAACATGAAAATCGAACAGACCTTTGGTAGGTGGGTCTATGACGACTTATTCCACCTGAAACAGACGACAAAAACCATCAAACGTCCGTTCGTCGTCTACAAGATGTACACATTCATATCTCCATGCTTATGAATAAAAAGAATTGATAAAACTATTGACAAACTCTTAGTGAAAGAGATAGCTAGATAAACATACAGTGACATACGTAACGAAAGCTGCTTTCATTCCTTCTTCGAAAAATCCGTTTCCCGAACGTGAAAAAGTACTAAAGCAATTAAACATTGCGTACTGTTGAATAACTATTGTCGGTATATTATTTAGAAACAGTTTGCAAATTTATAATCTTTTCTTACATCGGAACTATGATTCAAAGATATAATATCGAAATTCGCGTTCGGAGCTGTTACAACTCCGTGTAGACCAAGAAGAATATTCATATAACTTGAAAACAACGTGAGTACTTCAACAATCAACGTTAAATGTCCATTGAGCAGCCCAGAACAATGTGAACTCCGAAAAACATTGAAAAGAACTTCAGTAATGCAATAAAGATGCGAGGGTTCGTGATAGCATTCAATAATATCGTTGGAGATCGACTGCTAGCGGAATTAAATGATAATCGCTTATTGAATAGCTTCTGGTCGAGCAACTGACATAGTCTTGAATGAATAGCGCTATTTTCAAAGTCGATGGATGTAAATTGGAGTTTTAAACAAGTCAAAGTTGCGCCAACTTATGCTCTCTCTATTTGCTATGAAAAAGATTCTGACGTTTGAGTCCGGAATGTCTGGATCCATTTCTTTCTGTCCTACAACTCGAGTTTCCTCGGTGCCAACAGTTTCCTCGCATGCCTTCTTCGTATCGTATCTTGTTGTGTGATTCCTTCGAATGCGCATCTCAATTCCCTTTGCCATCGGCTCATCTGGAAAAAATTGATTCCTCACTGTAGAAAATATAGATGATAGCGGTATAACGACAGCTGTTTTCATGCTTCGCTTTGAAAATTCGGTTTTCAAGCGTGGGAAAGTATTACAGTGATAGAACATTGCGTACTGTTGGATAATCAATAGCGGTATATCCTTCAGAAAGAGTTTGCGAATTGATACCCTTGGGTCAAAAGTTGAAATTCAGTTCTACGACATAGCTGACGGTGCGCTGAGTTGGTGTTTCTTTCTCATTCGTGAATCGTTCGACTCTTTCGAGCAGTTAGACACGGAAATAATATCAAGAATCGTGCTAGAAGCTGTTACGACTCTTGGCGGACTGAAAAGAAATGATATATAACTTGAAAAGAGCAGTGGTACTTCGAAAATCGATTCCAAATCACTGGTAAAGATCTCAATACTGTTTGAACTCTCAAAAAACATTGAAAAGAACTTCTATATCGCAATAAAGACGCGAGGATTATGACAGACTTCACTAATATCGTCAGAGATGAACTGCGGGCCGAATTAAATTACCAATCGCTTATAGAATAGATTCTAGTCGAGCAACGGACATAGTCTTGAATAAATAGCACTATTTTCGTGGTCCGTGAATGGAAAATAGACTTTTGAACACGTCATAGTTGCGCCAAGGTATAACCCGTCTATCCGCAGTCAAAAAGTCTCTCACGGTTGAGTCCGGAATGCCTGGATCCAATTCTCTCCGTCGTACAACTCGAGTATCCTCTGCGCCAACAGTTGCCTCGCATGCTTTCTTCGTATGGTATCTTGTTGTGTGATTCCTTTGAATCCGCATCTCAATCCCTTCGAGATCGGCTCATCTGGAAAAAATTGATTCCTCACTGTAGAAAATATAGATCATAGCGATATAACAACAGCTGTTTTCATACTTTTCTCCCAGAATTCGATTTCTCATCGTGGGAAAGTACTATAGTAATGAAACATTGCGTACTGTTGAATAATTATCAGCGGTCTATCCTTCAGAAATAGTTTGCGAATTGATACCCTTGGAACAAAAGCTAAAATTCAATTCTCCAACCTAGCTTATGGTACACTCAGTCGGTATTTCTTTCTCATTCGTGAATTGCCAGACTTCTTCGAGTGGTTAGGCACAGGAATAATAAGAAAAATCATGCTGTAAGCTGTTACATCTTTTGGCGGACTAAAAAGAGATTATATTTAAACTTAAAAGAGCTTTGGTACTTCGAAAATCAATTCCAAATAACTGGTAAAGATCTCTATACTGTTCAAACTCTCAAAAAACATTGAAAAGAACTTCTATATTGCAATAAAAACGCGAGGATTATGACAGACCTCACTTATATCGTCAGAGATGAACTGCGGGCCAAATTAAAATACCAATCCCTTATAGAATAGATTCTAGTCGAGCAACGGACATAGTCTTGAATAAATAGCACTATTTTCGTGGTCCGTGAATGTCAAATAGACTTTTGAACACGTCATAGTTGCGCCAAGGTATAACCCGTCTATCCGCAGTGAGAAAGTCTCTCACGGTTGAGTCCGGAATACCTGGATCCAATTGTCTCTGTCGTACAACTCGAGTATCCTCTGCGCCAACAGTTGCCTCGCATGCTTTCTTCGTAGCGTATCTTGTTGTATGGTTCCTTCGAATGCGCATCTCAATTCCCTTTGCCATCGGCTCATCTGGAAGAAATTGATTCCTCACTGTAGAAAATATAGATTATAGCGATATAACGACAGCTGTTTTCATGCTTTGCTTTGAAAATTCGGTTTTCAAGCGTGGGAAAGTACTACAGTGATGGAACATTGCGTACTGTTGAATAATCATTAGCGGTGTATCCTTCAGAAATAGTTTGCGAATTGATACCCGTGGAACAAAAGCTAAAATTCAATTCTCCAACCTAGCTTACGGTACACTAAGTCGGTATTTCTTTCTCATTCGTGAATTGCCAGACTTCTTCGAGTGGTTAGGCACAGGAATAATAAGAAAAATCATGCTGTAAGCTGTTACATCTTTTGGCGGACTAAAAAGAGATTATATTTAAACTTAAAAGAGCTTTGGTACTTCGAAAATCAATTCCAAATAACTGGTAAAGATCTCTATACTGTTCAAACTCTCAAAAAACATTGAAAAGAACTTCTATATTGCAATAAAAACGCGAGGATTATGACAGACTTCACTTATATCGTCAGAGATGAACTGCGGGCCAAATTAAAATACCAATCGCTAATAGAATAGATTCTAGTCGAGCAACGGACATAGTCTTGGATACATAGCACTATTTTCGTGGTCCATGAATGGAAAATAGACTTTTGAACACGTCATAGTTGCGCCAAGGTATAACCCGTCTATCCGCAGTGAGAAAGTCTCTCACGGTTGAGTCCGGAATACCTGGATCCAATTGTCTCTGTCGTACAACTCGAGTATCCTCTGCGCCAACAGTTGCCTCGCATGCTTTCTTCGTATGGTATCTTGTTGTGTGATTCCTTTGAATCCGCATCTTAATCCCTTTGAGATCGGCTCATCTGGAAAAAATTGATTCCTCGCTGTAGTAAATTTAGATCGTAGCGATATAACAACAGCTGTTTCCATGATTTTTTTAAAATTCGGTTTTCAAGCGTGGGAGAGTACTGAAATAATGGAACATTGCGTACTGTTGAATAATTATCAGCGGTATATCCTTCAGAAATAGTTTTCGAATTTATACCCCTGGGTCAAATGTTGAAATTCAATTCTACAACCTAGCTTACAGTACACTGAGTCGGTATTTCTTTCTCATTCGTGAATCGCCAGACTTCTTCGAGTGGTTAGGCACAGGAATAATATCAAAAATCATGCTGTAAGCTGTTACATCTTTTGGCGGACTAAAAAGATATTATATATAAACTTAACAGAGCTGTGGTACTTCGAAAATCAATTCCAAATGACTGGTAAAGATCTCAATACTGTTTGAACTCTAAAAAACATTGATAAGAACTTCTATATTGCAATAAAAACGCGAGCATTTATGACAGACTCCACTAATATTGTCAGAGATGAACTGCGGGCCGAATTAAAATAACAATCGTTTATTGAATAGATGCTAGTCGAGCAACGGACATAGTCTTGAATACACAGCGCTATTTTCGTGGTCCATGGATGGAAATTAGACTTTTAAACAAGTCATAGGTGCGCCAATTTATGATCCGTCTATCCGCAGTGGAAGAGTCTCTCTCGGTTGAGTCCGGAATGCCTCGATCCAATTCTTTCCGTCATACAAATGGAGTATGCTCTGCGCCAAGAGTTGCCTCGCATGCTTTCTTCCTATGGTATCTTGTTGTGTGATTTCTTTGAATCCGCATTTCAATCCCCTTTGACATCGGCTCATCTGGAAAAAATTGATTTCTCACTGTAGAAAACATAGATCATAGCGATATAACAACAGCTGTTTTCATACTTTTCTCCCAGAATTCGATTTCTCATCGTGGGAAAGTACTATAGTAATGAAACATTGCGTACTGTTGAATAATCATCAGCGGTATGTCCTTTGAAATAGTGTGCGAATTGATACCCCTGGGTCAAAAGATAAAATTCAATTCTACGACGTAGCTTACGGTACACAGTGTCGATATTTCTTCCGCATTCCTGAATCGTTAGACTTCTTCGAGTAGTTTGGCACAGGAATAATATCAAAAATCGTGCTGGAAGCTGATAGATCTTTTGGCGGACTGAAAAGAAATTATATATAACTTGAAAAAAGCGTTGGTACTCCTAAAATCAATTCTAAATGACTGGTAAAGATCTCAATACTGTTTGAACTCCGGAAAACCTTCAAAAGAACTTCTATATTGCAATAGAAACGCGAGAATTCATGACAGACGTCACTTATATCGTCATAGATCGACTGCTGGCCATAATAAATACCGATCGCTCATTGGATAGATTCTAGTTGAGCAACGGACCTAATATTACATAAACAGCGCCCATCTCGTATCTCCGTAGTCTATGGAAATACCTAGGATCCAGGGGAAATTCCCTGGGATCTAGGGGAAATCTTCCCGGATCCAGGGGAAATTCCCTGGGATCTAGGGGAAATTTTTCCGGATCCAGGGGAAATGCCTTGGATCCAGGGGAAATGTGGCAGTTTAGTTCATCGCTGATCCGATAGATGGCGCCATACTATAGTTTTTTTCCAAATAAATTGTATTTTAACGTCTTCGAACTGTTACGAACGAAAAGTACCAAAGAAAATGTAAATGTAGCTATGCAAAGTAATAATATCATAGATCGTGCTGGAAGCTGTTACAACTTCTGGCGGACTGGATAAAAATGATATATAGCTTGAATAGAGCGTTGCTACTTCGAAAATCAATTCTAAATGGCTGGTAAAGATCTCAATACTGTTTGAACTCTGAAAAGCATTGATAAGAACTTCTATATTGCAATAAAGACGCAAGGATTGATGACAGACTTCACTAATATCGTCAGAGATGAACCACTGGCCGAATTAAAATACCAATCGCTTACCAAATAGATTCTAGTCGAGCAACGGGCATAGTCGTGAATAAACAGCTCTATTTCCGTGGTCCTTGGATGGAAATTAGACTTTTGAACAAGTCATAGTTGCGCCAGTTTATGATCCGTCTATCCGCAGTGGAAGAGTCTCTCACGGTTGAGTCCGGAATGCCTGGATCCAATTCTTTCCGTCGTACAAATCGAGTATGCTCTGCGCCAACAGTTGCCTCGCATGCTTTCTTCGTATGGTATCTTGTTGTGTGATTTCTTTGAATCCGCATCTCAATCCGCTTTGACATCGGCTCATCTGGAAAAAATTGATTTCTCACTGTAGAAAATATAGATCATAGCGATATAACAACAGCTGTTTTCATACTTTTCTCCCAGAATTCGATTTCTCATCGTGGGAAAGTACTATAGTAATGAAACGTTGCATACTGTTTGATAATTATCAGCGGTATATCCTTTAGAAATAGTTTGCGAATTGATACCCCTGGGTCAAAAGTTAAAATTCAATTCTACGACGCAGCTTACGGTACACTGTGTCGATATTTCTTTCTGATTCCTGAATCGTTAGACTTCTTCGAGTGGTTGTCCACAGGAATAATATCGAAACTCGTGCTGGAAGCTGTTACATCTTTTGCGGACTCAAAACAAATGATATATAGCTTGAAAAGAGCGTTGGTACTTCGGAAATCAATTCTAAATGACTGGTCAAGATCTCAATACTGTTTGAACTCTGAAAAACATTGAAAAGAACTTCCATATCTCAATGAAAACGCGAGGATTTATGACAGAATTCACTAATATCGTCAGAGATGAACTGCTGGCCGAATTGAAATAACAATCGCTTATCGAATAGATTCTAGTTGAGCACGGGCATAGTCTTGAATAAACAGCCCTATTTCCGTGGTCCTTGGATGAAAATTAGACTTTTAAACAAGTCAAAGTTGCGCCAATTCATGATCCGTCTATCCGCAGTGGAAAAGTCTCTCACGTTTGAGTCCGGAATATCTGGATCCAATTCTTTCCATTCTACAACTCGAGTATCCTCTGCGCAAACAGTTGCCTCGCATGCTTTCTTCGTATCGTATCTTGTTGTGTGATTCCTTTGAATCCGCATCTTAATCCCCTTTGACATCGGTTCATCTGAAAAAAATTGATTGCTTACTGTAGAAAATATAGATAATAGGGATATAACAACAGCTGTTTCCATGATTTTTTTAAAATTCGGTTTTCAAGCGTAGAAGAGTACTGAAGTCATGGAACATTGCGTACTGTTGAATAATTATCAGCGGTATATCCTTTGAAATAGTGTGCGAATTTATACCCCTGGGTCGAAAGTTAAGATTCAATTCTCCAACCTAGCTTACGGTACACTGAGTCGGTATTTCTTTCTCATTCGTGAATCGCCAGACTTCTTCGAGTGGTTAGGCACAGGAATAATATCAAAAATCATGCTGTAAGCTGATACATCTTTTGGCGAACTGGAAAGAAATTATATATAACTTGAAAAAAGCGTTGGTACTCCGAAAATCAATTCTAAATGACTGGTAAAGATCTCAATACTGTTTGAACTCCGAAAAACCTTCCAAAGAACTTCTATATTGCAATAGAAACGCGAGAATTCATGACAGACGTCACTTATATCGTCATAAATCGACTGCTGGCCATAATAAATACCGATCGCTCATTGGATAGATTCTAGTTGAGCAACGTACCTAATATTTGATAAACAGCGCCCATCTCGTATCTCCGTAGTCTATGGAAATACCTAGGATCCAGGGGAAATTCCCTGGGATCTAGGGGAAATCTTCCCGGATCCAGGGGAAATTCCCTGGGATCTAGGGGAAATCTCTCCGGATCCAGGGGAAATGCCTTGGATCCAGGGGAAATGTGGCAGTTTAGTTCATCGCTGATCCGATAGATGGCGCCATACTATAGTTTTTTTCCAAATAAATTGTATTTTAACGTTTTCGAACTGTTACGAACGAAAAGTACCAAAGAAAATGTAAATGTAGCTATGCAAAGTAATAATATCATAGATCGTGCTGGAAGCTGTTACACCTTCTGGCGGACTGGATAAAAATGATATATAGCTTGAATAGAGCGTTGCTACTTCGAAAATCAATTCTAAATGGCTGGTAAAGATCTCAATACTGTTTGAACTGTGAAAAACATTGAAAAGAACTTGTATATTGCAATAAAAACGCGAGGATTTATGACAGACTTCACTAATATCGTCAGAGATGAACCACTGGCCGAATTAAAATACCAATCGCTTACCGAATAGATTCTAGTCGAGCAACGGGCATAGTCTTGAATAAACAGCGCTATTTCCGTAGTCCTTGGATGGAAATTAGACTTTTAAACAAGTCATAGTCGCGCCAGTTTATGATCCGTCTATCCGCAGTGGAAGAGTCTCTCACGGTTGAGTCCGGAATGCCTGGATCCAATTCTTTCCGTCGTACAACTCGATTATCCTCTGTGCCAACAGTTGCCTCGCATGCTTTCTTCGTATGGTATCGTGTTGTGTGATTCTTTCGAATCCGCATCTCAATCCCCTTCGACATCGGCTCATCTGGAAAAAATTGATTCCTCACTGTAGAAAATATAGATAATAGCGCTATAACGACAGCAGTTTTCATGCTTTTCTCCCAAAATTCGATTTCTAATCGTAAGAAAGTACTATAGTAATGAAACATTGCGTACTGTTGAATAAATATCGGTGTGTCCTTCAGAAATAGTTTGCGAATTGATACCCTCGGGACAAAAGTTGAGATTCAATTCTACAACCTAGCTTACGGTACACTGAGTCGGTATTTCTTTCTCATTTGAGAATCGTTCGACTTCTTCGAGTGGTTAGGTACAGGAATAATATCGAAACTCGTGCTGAAAGCTGTTCCATCTTTTGGCGGACTCAAAAGAAATCATATATAACTTGAAAAGATCTTTGGTACTTCCAAAATCAATTTTAAATGACTGGTCAAGATCTCAATACTGTTTGAACTATGAAAAACATTGAAAAGAACTTCTATATCACAATAAAAACGCTAGGATTTATGACAGACC
This sequence comes from Tenthredo notha, assembly GCA_914767705.2. Taxonomy (NCBI): domain Eukaryota; kingdom Metazoa; phylum Arthropoda; class Insecta; order Hymenoptera; family Tenthredinidae; genus Tenthredo; species Tenthredo notha. Next base: position 8,189,709 of record OU611919.1, on the reverse strand, counting down.
TCACTAATATCGTCAGAGATTAACTGCTGGCCGAATCAAAATACCAATCGCTTACCAAATAGATTCTAGTCGAGCAACGGGCATAGTCGTGAATAAACAGCTCTATTTCCGTGGTCCTTGGATGGAAATTAGACTTTTAAACAAGTCATAGTTGCGCCAGTTTATGATCCGTCTATCCGCAGTGGAAGAGTCTCTCACGGTTGAGTCCGGAATGCCTGGATCCAATTCTTTCCGTCGTACAACTCGAGTATCCTCTGCGCCAACAGTTTCCTCGCATGCTTTCTTCGTATGTTATCTCGTTGTGTAATTCCTTGGAATCCGCATCTCAATCCCCTTTGACATCGAGTCATCTGGAAAAAATTGATTCCTCACTGTAGAAAATATAGATAATAGCGATATAACGACAGCTGTTTTCATACTTTTCTGCCAAAATTTGATTTCTAATCGTGGGAACGTACTAAAGTAATGAAACATTGCGTACTGTTGAATAAATATCATTATTTAGTATTAATATTATTTAGAATCTCGAAGGATAGTAATTGAAGATTATGAGCCAATTTTTTATAATGATACATTTTTATTGGATAAACATGATTATTCAATTCAAACAATTGTACATGCGATCGTCATACGTGTAATATATTACGCGTAGCACTCACGTAACGTACACGTACACGTAACACACAACATAAACCATCAAATGTTCATTAATCAGCTACAAGATGCACAGATCGATAATACAGATTAATAATATTCATTTCTACTCATAAACGCAATAATGACGGTTCAACTAACGATGGCAGGAATAAAAGAGGAAGGAGGAGGCCACCCACCCTCCCACTTCCTCCCCCTTCCACCAAGAATAATAATACAGCTTACGAGTTATGAACCTAATGATATCGGATGAAATAACAATGTGAGCGATAGAAGAGGAAGGGGGGGGCCACCCAACCTCCCACTTCCTCCCCCTTCCTCCCCTTCCGCCGGGATCAATACAGATCCAAAATACTTACGAATACGAGCTACGACTACGTAATAATAATAATTAAAGCTAAAGTCATAAGCCGCGTCCGCGATCAAAAAAAAACGGTCTTGCCTCCCTAGAGGGGCGCGGAGGGGATGGGGGATAAAAAAAACCCCCCACCCCCTCCTGCCGCCCCTCCAGGGAGGCAAGACCGTCGTATGTACAGAAGGTATCATACGCAAAACATAATAATTTAATTATCGTTTCGGGAGTTTTATTTTATAAGCTAATTACATTCATCATACAATCTTATACTAGATAATCACAGAGTCTAATGTGTATCTATAATGTGAATTTATGCCTATTGTAAATATCATCTAGATATTACTCTGCGTGTCGTATTATACTTCACATAACATGTTATGTCAAGTACAATAACATCAAACTCATGACAGTGCGGAGAGCACAAAATTATATAAACTATAAACTATAAACTATAAAAAATATACTATATGGTAGTCACATTCTAGATACACATCATATACTGTATTGTATATACTATATAGTATACCATATACTATATAGTATATACCATATACTCTAATTAAACTAGTTCGCTGAAGCAGCCGGCGACATTCCCACGCTGTCCTTGTGGTGCGGCATCTTGAAGAAAATGTTGGATCCTTCCTCTGGAAGAATCTTCAGAGTCTTTCCGGGCGTTCGACGCTGTGTGTGAAAAAATCCATTCCCCGGCTCGCCCGATATCATCCTGCGGACCAATTTCATATTTTTATACAAAGCTAGTTTGCAGAGGATAAAGACCATAAAATACAATTAATATAATATCGTATCGATCATGAGCGATAATATTTGTATTACGAATGTATTCGGGTCTCATACTCCTTTAAACCGCTTTAACAGAGCCACTGTTGTCCATGCGACACGTTTTTCAATCTTTTTTTTTTCATTCACTTGAGTCTGATTTCATTTCGACTTTATTCTCTCTTTGGTTCATGTTTATGTTTGTGTTATTTCGTTTCATATTATTTTAGTTCGTGGCGTGTCATTTTATATAGCGTTGTTTGTAGGCTTTGCATTGCTTTATCGACACTACTGACAGTTGATTTTTTTTTCGTGTCAAAATCTGAGTGGACTCGATATTATTACTATTAAAGGGATACTCGATGAATTCTCGAGTTTTAATGTTATACATCATATTGATCTTCCAATATCATTTGTATTTGTATTCTTCATCTTCATCTGAATCTGGATTCAAGTTCCGGTTACATATGTATACGGACTTCATAAATTGATAAATCATTTGTGAATTGAAATGGGGAGAAGACACGTTACCTGATATTAATAAGGTGGAGTAGCATCTTATCCGCGAAAGTTGACCGGTGAGAAAATATGTGATGTAGCGATGGCATGTATCTCACAGATCGTAGTACATACATCGCGAAGTATATCAGCGTCCCTTCTCGAAATACGTATGTGCCTACGAACGAATCAGTAGTCCAATTATATCGACATTAAGATCGAATAGGAGTAGTTCATAGTTATACGAGATAAATGACTGATCGTTAGTTATCTGTGGAAAGTATGATGAAAAGAATAAATCCAAAAAAAACTATACCATACCTCGAACGTGCCCTAGAACAGCCTGTACGAAGAGTCCGTAGTTGTAGTCAAACTGTCAATGCAGCGCGGCAGCTATAGCTGGAGCACGTGGCCCATCGTTCTAAATACGTCATATTTGCATCCGTGTACTAAAAAAATGACCGCACCAAGTTAAAACTATTGGGTTTTCGGTGGAAACACGGCATAACTCGAGTGCAGTTACGGTTTGATATTATTAACGAATGTACGAAAAGGTGAGCGTAAATACGTCGAGCTTGCGACCGGCGGTACGTCCGCTCAGCGCCTGGTCCGAGAGAAGACTGACGTCAGTCGTAGTGCCGGCAACGAGGTAAACACGGCTGGCGGGGGGGGGGGGGGGGGGGGAATTAGGCTTGCTGAGATCCGTAAACAACACGAGCCAGCCATCATGTGTGTACATGAGTCAATTGAATGTTTAGTCAATTTTGAGAAACCAATTAAATTACAGAAGCTGAAAACAAATTGTTGAATTCTATTATTTTGAATTATACACTCGATTGGAATACTAGCCAACTTTATGCGCTGGGTTGGATGCAATTTTAAGTGGATAATTAGAGCTCATTTTTAGCTTGAATAGCCTCTAGTATCTGATCGAGAGTTTTTGAACAAAGATCGATTTTTAAGTTCCGGAAAGTACGATATCCTGTGTATATCGGACCCTTAGGTAGCCAATGTGGCAACATACTATGTATATGGGACTTTAGGTTTCTTGATCTCATTGCATGAGCAGCGTAGGAGATAAGCCAAAGGGAAAAAAAAAAAATGAGCAGCGTAGCGCCGCGACACATGTTCACTCGATGACGTCACGAAGGCCACTGAAAATGAAAAGTAAAAGTGAAAGCGAAAGTGAGTTTACGCTGGTGGCGCATTCGGGTGAGAAATTATGGTACTAGAAAGAGTATTATATAACTGAGAGAAAAGAAAAAAAGTATTATAATAATAATATGATCCGGGGGTTGTGTATAATAATAATAAGGCGCGTCATCTACCCCTCCAGACGTTTGACGATATTTCAGCAATTTGTTACTAGTCTATCAATAATACTGAGCAACACAAAAGTAGTTTGAAAGTTTATTTTATTGCAAAATAATCTGGGTCCATCACGTCGAGGACCACACTAGGAAGTTTCTAGGTCAGAACGCCCTACGCGACCGCTAGAAATATCTCCACACTACTAGAGGGCAGCCCTTTAAAATTCCGATAAGAGTGTATGAAGAGCTGTGCTAATCCTAATATTTCATCATCATTCCAATTTATAATCATCATTACTAAACACACGTTTTACATCTGATGTATAATATGCTTTGTATACAATAACACACCTTATATAACTTAGGAATGAAAAATTTATTTGATATCTATATTTATATCTAGTCCGCTTTTCAAGAGCTTTTGGGAAACTAATAATGACTTAACTATAATCAGTGCTCTTTATGATCATCGTATAGATATATTTACGTATCTAACACACTTATATCATTTTCTGTAGTACATTAGATTAACTATAAACGGATATGGTGCTATAATTATTCTACAAGTATTCATTATTAATGTTAAATCGTAGGAACACGTTGCAATATCTTCTCACTTAAGAAAAGTGTATGCAAATCATTTTATTCAAATAAACATAATGAGTTATGCAGTATACAGTAATTGGAAGTGAACATCTATATTACTCGAATTCAAAGTTAATCATCGCTCACGTCCTTTAATTATGCCCTATAATAATGATTATTATTATTATTATTGCTAGAGTATTAAAACTTGTCGCGTAGACTCTATTTTCGATGCTCAGGGAACAAAAATACATCATTCGGGTACTCAATTTTCAAGTGAAAAGATAGTTTCCAAACGATAATAAAGAATAGATCAGGTTTTCCCACGCTGTGGTATAATAAATAAATATTCAACTATACATATCATGGTTTTTGTCAAGAATTACGATTGAACAATGTAATTCCGTCACTTGAATGGTGAAATAACTTTTTTATTGACTGAAAAGTTGATTGTTTAGTCAAATGCGCTGATTAGCATGACTCATGTATACCCAAATAATTATTCGACTATTCAACATGCAACATTTCAGGTCATTCGCACAGGCAAGTGTCTTCGGATCATTGATATTATCTGTTGAATCATGGAATCAGCGCATTTGTTCAGGGAGCACCACGAGAAGGCAACCAACACCACCCCCCGTCTGAAAACTAAAGACTTCGGTTTGGAACATAAATTTAATGAATACATTCAATTCTAACTAGTTATTTGAGGCGTTTCCAACTGGCTTTTCAGAATAAAAAGAATTAGTTGGTCACGATATTAAATTGATGAAACCCGCAGATCCTGTAGGACTTGAAGAACTTGTAGAGCCTGTAAAACCTGTCGGAGCTATCGAATATAACGAGTGTTATTCAAATTTCAAATAATGAATTAATTGGGAAGTAACATAAACGATCATTTTACACAGCAATACATAAGAAAGATACAGTGAAATAATTTTCAAAGCACCATGTTAATATTCTACGAGAATGTAACGAGTATTAGTCAAATTTCAATAAATGAAAATAAATCAATCAATTAGACAGTAGCACAAGTAATCACATTTCACAGCAATACATAAGAGCGATATGGGCGAATAATTTTCAAAGCAACATGTAAATAACTTTCAGAATAGTTATTATTAATTGGAAAAACACAACAGTTAGTGATAATATTAATGACATGAAAAAGAAGAAAGAATTGGAATGCATGGAAACAATAAAATTCGTAGATCTCGTGGCGGATATAAGACCTGTGAAACGTAAGAGGTATAATTAAATCATGTGTGTGTAATTTCAACATACAGTAATAAATGGAGTACGTACATATTGATGCATGGAACATTTAGGACATGAAAGAAGTGAATTATGGATGAAATATGTGAATCTTATAGAATCTGTAGACCCTGATAAATCCGAAAGTTACATGCATACTTACATGCATACTTACATGCATACTTACATGCTGTTACATGCACTTACTTCTAGCTAGACTAATTCAAATTAAGTTAAGATGAACGGCGCAAAAAAGACGTCAGAGACACGATTGACGCCAACGACGCGAACGACGCGAACGACACGAAAGACCCTCGAAAGACGCGAACGACGCGAAAGACCCTCGAACGACGCGAAGGAACCCCGAAAGAAGAGAAAAACTCTAGGACCCACAGGGACCGTTGAAAAAAGGAGAACTCGAGGAACCTCATAGGAACCTCGAAGGACTCGAAAAACGCGAAAGACCCTCGGAAGACGCGAAAGAACCCCGATAGACGGGAAAGTCTCGAGGCGGACCGTGAAGGTTCATCCTCGATAGAAGAACAAAGACGCGAAAGACCCTCGGGAAGACCCTCGAAAGACCCTCTAAAAACCCTTTAAAGACGCGAAAGACCCTCAAAAGACTCGAAAGACGCGAAAGTTGGTTGTTCAGTCTAATGCGCTGACTGCATGACCCATGTGTACGTAATTTCTCAACTATTTAATATGCAACATTTCTACACTGAAAAGTCTCTCGTGCAGCCAGTAATACAGTCGAGAGTGGTAGCCGCTCCAAGGCCAGCGCAGCTAGCGCGCCGCCAGCACAGCTAGCGCGGTTGCGAGTACAGCTACTATACTCGAATCGAGTTTAGTCGCTACGCTCAACTCCCGGCGCTGTAGCCAATTCACCTGAGCGCGCTAGCTATTCTCCCGGTGCCAGCTACTACTCTCAAACTTGCATCAGCTACTATAACAAGACTCAGCCTAAAAGCTGCTATAATTATTGTCTGTTGAATCATGAAATCAGCGCATTTGTTCAGGGGGCACCACGAGAAGGCAACCAACACCACCCCCCGTCTGAAAACTAAAGATTTCAGTTTGGAACATGAATTTAATGACTACATTCAATTCTAACTAGTTATTTGAGGCGTTTCCAGCTGGCTCTGCGGGAGAAAAAGAATTAGTTGGTCACAATATGAAATTGATGAAACCCGCAGATCCTGTAGAACTTGTAGAACTTGTAGAGCCTGTAAAACCTGTCGGAGCTATAGAATATAAAGAGTATTAGTCAAATTTCTATAAATGAAAATAAATCAATCAATTAGACAGTAGCACAAGTGATCATATTTCGCAGCAATACATAAGAGCAATATGGGCGAATAATTTTCAAAGCAACATGTAAATAACTTTCAGAATAGTTATGATTAATTAGAAAAACACAACAGTTAGTAATAATATTAATGACATGAAACAGAAGAAAGAATTGGAATGCATGGAAACAATAAAATTCGTAGATCTCGTGAAACCTATAAGACCTGTAAAATGTAACAAGTATTAGCCAAATTTCAATAAATTAAAATAAATCAATCAATTAGACAGTAGCACAAGTGATCATATTTCGCAGCAATACATAAGAGCAATATGGGCGAATAATTTTCAAAGCAACATGTAAATAACTTTCAGAATAGTTATTATTAATTGGAAAAACACAACAGTTAGTGATAATATTAATGACATGAAAAAGAAGAAAGAATTGGAATGCATGGAAACAATAAAATTCGTAGATCTCGTGGCGGATATAAGACCTGTGAAACGTAAAAGGTATAATTAAATCATGTGTGTGTAATTTTAACATACAGTAATAAATGGAGTACGTACATATTGATGCATGGAACATTTAGGACATGAAAGAAGTGAATTATGGATGAAATATGTGAATCTTATAGAATCTGTAGACCCTGATAAATCCGAAAGTGACATGCATACTTACATGCATACTTACATGCATACTTATATGCTGTTACATGCGCTTACTTCTAGCTAGACTAATTCAAATTAAGTTAAGATGAACGGCGCAAAAAAGACGTCAGAGACACGATTGACGCCAACGACGCGAACGACGCGAACGACACGAAAGACCCTCGAAAGACGCGAACGACGCGAAAGACCCTCGAACGACGCGAAGGAACCCCGAAAGAAGAGAAAAACTCTAGGACCCACAGGGACCGTTGAAAAAAGGAGAACTCGAGGAACCTCATAGGAACCTCGAAGGACTCGAAAAACGCGAAAGACCCTCGGAAGACGCGAAAGAACCCCGATAGACGGGAAAGTCTCGAGGCGGACCGTGAAGGTTCATCCTCGATAGAAGAACAAAGACGCGAAAGACCCTCGGGAAGACCCTCGAAAGACCCTCTAAAAACCCTTTAAAGACGCGAAAGACCCTCAAAAGACTCGAAAGACGCGAAAGTTGGTTGTTCAGTCTAATGCGCTGACTGCATGACCCGTGTGTACGTAATTTCTCAACTATTTAATATGCAACATTTCTACACTGAAAAGTCTCTCGTGCAGCCAGTAATATAGTCGAGAGTGGTAGCCGCTCCAAGGCCAGCGCAGCTAGCGCGCCGCCAGCACAGCTAGCGCGGTTGCGAGTACAGCTACTATACTCGAATCGAGTTTAGTCGCTACGCTCAACTCCCGGCGCTGTAGCCAATTCACCTGAGCGCGCTAGCTATTCTCCCGGTGCCAGCTACTACTCTCAAACTTGCATCAGCTACTATAACAAGACTCGGCCTAATAGCTGCTATAATTATTGTCTGTTGAATCATGAAATCAGCGCATTTGTTCAGGGGGCACCACGAGAAGGCAACCAACACCACCCCCCGTCTGAAAACTAAAGATTTCAGTTTGGAACATGAATTTAATGACTACATTCAATTCTAACTAGTTATTTGAGGCGTTTCCAGCTGGCGCTGCGGGAGAAAAAGAATTAGTTGGTCACAATATGAAATTGATGAAACCCGCAGATCCTGTAGAACTTGTAGAACTTGGAGAACTTGTAGAGCCTGTAAAACCTGTCGGAGCTATAGAATATAAAGAGTATTAGTCAAATTTCTATAAATGAAAATAAATCAATCAATTAGACAGTAGCACAAGTGATCATATGTCACAGCAATACATAAGAACGATATGGGCGAATAATTTTCAAAGCAACACGTAAATAACTTTCAGAATAGTTATGATTAATTAGAAAAACACAACAGTTAGTAATAATATTAATGACATGAAAAAGAAGAAAGAATTGGAATGCATGGAAACAATAAAATTCGTAGATCTCGTGAAACCTATAAGACCTGTAAAATGTAACAAGTATTAGCCAAATTTCAATAAATTAAAATAAATCAATCAATTAGACAGTAGCACAAGTGATCATATTTCACAGCAATACATAAGAACGATATGGGCGAATAATTTACAAAGCAACACGTAAATAACTTTCAGAATAGATGTGATTAATTAGAAAAACACAACATTTAGTAATAATATTAATGACATGAGAGAGAAGACAGAATTGGAATGCATAGAAACGATAAAATTCTTAGATCTCGTGAAACCTGTAAGACCTGTGAAATGTAACGAGTATTAGTCGAATTTCGATAAATGAAAATGAATCAATCAATTAGACAGTAGCACGAATGATTATTTTTCATAGCAATACATAAAAGAGATGCAGCCAAATAATTTTCAAAGCAATACATAATCAACTCAATAGTTGTGATTTATTAGCAAAACACAACTGTTAGTAATAATATTAATGACATGAGAGAGAAGAAAGAATTGGAATGCCTGGAAACAATAAAATTCGCAGACCTCGTGGAACCTGTAAGACTTGTAAGACCCGTAAGAGCTGTAAAATATACAAGGGAATAGATTATATATATCAAGAAATTTCATACTTATCATCGGTCATCGCTCTATCAAATCTTTCCCAGCAAAACTGCTCTAGTGAGACGATGAGAACGTCCCTAATTCATCACTGATCATTAATCAGTCTTCGTGCAGTGACCTGAAGAGGTTTGCTGAAAATGGAAAGAAAAATATTAAAATCCCGATATATTTGAATTTAAATACAGGAATAAGCTGATCAAGTTCAAGAATCCTGTCTAGGTATTTTCAATATTTCGATATAAAAGAGAATCAAGATTCGTTGACATGATATGTTACACTATGTTGGGTTTACATATTCGCTAAGGAGATTAATAATCAAAAGATATTGCAATCTTACCTGCTCGCTACATTTTGGTATAGTCCCCGCATAATCATTCCTGTCCATGTCTGGTTAAAGACAATCTAATAGAAACATAATATAGAAGCAGAAGATTTATTTTACATTCATATCATTTTCATAGCGATATTTTCACATAAAAAAAATAAACGTTGGAAATCATATACGTAGGTGGCAGTTCGAGTCAGACAATAATTGAACTTCATTAAGAAGGCACAATGCAATGGAAATTGCTGTTTACCTTTTATGCACTCATCGGTGACATTGGATTTGATGATGTGCCTCTGGAATCCGTTCCCATGCATTCAGCAGCATCTGTAGCATTTTGTACTCGGATGTTCGTTTTCATCCCTTCTTCTCCAGGATCCTCGACAGACGCAGCTTTTGCCCCAGCTTCGCCGACAGCTTTCCATGCAACTCGGTCACAAAGAATTTTTTTGAAGCAGGATGGAGCAAGACACACATGAAACATAGATGAACGGACAGGCATGAGAAGCATGAACGGAACAAATTATCGGCTACATTATATCTATGTCCCATATCATTGTGGATGCAGGATATCTATGAAATTACATCTCGTTGATTTTATTTCGATCGTTATTATCGAAAGAGATTTTTGGAAGAAGTCGGATATTCTTTCCTATTTCGCATATCGATAAGTTTTTCTACGACGGCCCCAACTTCCGAATCAAATAGTTGATCGAAACTCCCTCGCTCATGCGAGGATTATTTCACCTGTAACGCGAATTCTAAACCAGTCCAATCGGTGTATAAGCAGGCTTGCCTATCCCTTAGGTAAGCTCTTTCATTAATAGCAATCTGAATTAGCAGCTTTCCAACTTTGTGCAATATAACAGGTCTTGGAAAGAAGAGAAAATAAAGAATGAAAAATAAAAAATAAAAAATAAAAGATAAAAAATAAAACAAGACACCAACGGGCGTATGAGAAGTTTATTTCCTAACCCCGGCGTACCCGCGCAGAAAAAAAGCTACGTTAGAATAAACCGGGCCGCGGGACCGGGACGCGACGGAGAACTCAGATCTATTCCACACTCGAGTTGTCAACCACGGCTGCTTTCACCGCTTGCACCCGAAGTGCGGGATGACAGTCTAGTGATATGGAACAAAGTCAGGGTAGCCACTGAATCGGATGAAACCGAGACAGCGGCGACTCTCACGCGTCATCCTCTCCGTAGCGCCGTCGATCAATGATGCAATAAAAGAGATTCGTTGTAAATTGTACGCTACGAGCCAACCGCGAAAACCGTGGTACGCCGAGAGAAACACAAAAGATGGCAAGAGCCACCGCCTGTACAACTCTCGACGTGCCAACACACCGCCGCAAGCCTCCGTTAAATCCTTATGACTTTTGACTCTTTCTTTTACGTCGAAATCACATAGGCACAAATCGGTCCGTATCTTCCAGAGTCTAGACAACTGGCGATCACTCGGTGTCTACCATACCCGAATAATAACAAATCTACGATACATATAATTCCAGGAAATTTCTGGAATTGAAATTATTGAAACGCTACAAAGAATTGAGGTTTTATCAAAGAAATTGTTCCGTTGGATTCGCTCGCGCGAATCCACCAAAAACAAAGGAGCGGTAGACCCCGGTGTACATTAACAGAGAGCTTACAGCGGTTCTGTCTCTGGCCGGTCGACCTGAGGCATAAAATATGTCAACGAATCCAAGTGTCTGAACGTGCGTTCGGGTACGTAACGTCGAATCGAATCTATGATAGAGTAAATGGTGCCTACCCGGCGGCGTGTGTAATATAACTTCACCGATAACGTATATCGTATTAGTCTGGAGATGATGAAAAAAATAGGAAAATAAAAAATCAAAAGTAAAAGAAATTAGAACCTATCGGGACAAGCTTACACCTGCTTATACCCGCGTTACGCGGTTAACGCGCGTAGAATGAGATTTGACGAGTTATCTCTGCGAACGCGATCGAATATTGAGAAAGTGACTTTGAAAAATGAGAATTATTGAATGGACTGGGGACTGGCGACAGTCTTTGTCGATAATTAACGTGAGTAGGGTGGCAAAAATAAAAAAAAGGACAAAAATGCCGATATACGAAATTGAAATGATTATCCACAACGACTACGAAAAAATACGTGACCTTACAATGTACGGTAAGTTATGTGAAGAGGTTATGTTGTACTTACGTTGCACGTGTCCCTGGCCCGCATAGCGCGACTAGATTCGCTGCGGACATCGTTGTGGGCTGAAAAACAATAAGATACAACGTTAATGAGCAAGGAGACGCAGATTTCTCAATTCAATCGCGTGATAATAAAATGAAAGATTAGAACTTAAATTTACTCGAGATAATCATTCTTCCGTGCACCGTGCCGACGAAGATGGCGGTATGCGCGATCGCCATTTTTTTTTTCACCCGTCATTCCCCCGCATTTTTACCGTGTAAAATATAAAACGTATTTTCAATCCGATTGAATTGTATTTATGAAAAATGTAATCTGGACTCGATGTTATTACACGAGGAAATAAAGAATTTACGTTAAATAACGAAGGATGAATATAAATACCCACCACCGACCGGTCCAGACAGGTCGAGAGAAAAATTCCAACTGGCATGAAACTTCATGGCTATCGAAATTCAACATTTACTTATTCCATTAGGGCCGGTTTTACCCACGTTCAATAACTTCTTATTTATAGAATAATAACGCTATTCATCGAATAAAAGTCGCAAATACAATGTAAAATAGTCTTTTTTTTTTTCATTGAATAAGAGTTTAATCTATGAATAAAGTTAGTTGGTGAAACCGGCCATTAGATAATGATTGTTGAATCACAAGATCACAATCTCTCACCTTGACAAAGAGGCGTCAAAACAAAATAAAAAAAAATAAAAATAAGATTGAAAATAATAATAAGATTGCTTGGCGATACAGAGGAAATAAATATTGTATGAGATATCGAATTACACAAAAATAATCTTCAAAATAATACGTTAGAATAATGATTTCGAAATCACGGTTGGAATAATACTGATCAGAAAAGAAAAGAATATCACATTACCGAGCCTTATTTGCGACGCAGCGATATATGTAAAAAAAAAAAAAAGTAAACACGCCGGTTAGCTAGCGAGCGCCGTACAAGCGATATAATATACACAAGCTGGACTACTTTCCAGGCTGAGTTTCAAGATATAAAACAGATCGGATAGAACAAAGAAATTAAATAGAACGAATAGTACAACTTGAAACTATTACTAACTACGTTCAGCCAACCCTCAGGGAGTTGTATATCGAGCGAGTAGGTGGCAAAAAAAAAAAAAAGAACGAAAATACCGATTTACGAAAATCGAAATGATTGTCCAACGTCTACGTCAAAATACGTGAAATTACAATGTAAGGTAAGTTATTTGAAGAGGTTACGTTGTACTTACGTTTGACGTGTCCGTTCCGCACAGCGCGACTAGATACGCAGAGGACATAGTTGTGGAGGTGATGAACAATAAGATACCACCTCAATGAGAAAGGAGCCGGCGATTTCTCGATTCTAACGCATAATATTAAAATAAATGATTCGACGAAAGGGGAAAACAAATCCGTTACTCTCGTTAGGCCCGTGACTATGAGATCGCGACTTAGACCGGAAAAACGATTCTTTTTTCCAGGGATACCAACCCGAAACTAGTTAGCAGCAGTTTACCAACTTACTAGATTTTTCTGGTCATGGGCAAATAAAATATTTGTAGAAGGGAAACTTGATTAAAAAAAAAAAGGCTAGCTAAAATAGTGAGCCACGGGGACACCACCGATGAACATTGAGGCCGGTCTACATAAGATGTTTATGTTTACGTTCCCGTTTAATAAATCGCGGATTTTGAGCCGAAAAAGAGATTTTTATTTCCCGTTCCCGTATACGCGGGGAATTGGATGTAGACCGGCCTTTACTGTACATACACGCAATACATGGAAACGTTTTTCAGTTTCGGTTCTACATGGGACGCCAGCCTCGGGGACGTGGTCACAAAATTACGTCCCGGTCCCTGAGTGATTAATCTCAAGGACGTGTGAAACAATTTGTCAAACGGAAAAGTTCCAAAATTTGGCTGTGATTGAGAATAAAAACCGACTCTGAAGAGATTCTGCACTTTTCTCTCTGATTTCTCAATAATCATACATAAAGGAGTTGAAATATCAATTTTACCGTCCCAAATCAAATGATGACCTGTCCGATTTCTAGGTCTATAAGAAGATGCTGTGGATTGACGCTTACAGTCGAAATGTTTCCAGATTTTCAATAAATATCTTAGAGAGTATAATAATGATGTCTCTTGAACTCACGTTTGACTCCAGAATGTCTGCTTCCAATTCTTTCCGTCGTACAACTCCAGTATCCTCTGCGCCAACACTTTCCTCGCATGCTTACTTCGTATAGTGTATTGTTGTGTGATTTCTTCGGATCCGCATCTCAATCTCCGTTGCCATCGGCTCATGTGGAAAAGATTGATTCCTCACTGTAGAAAATAAAGATAATAGATAGATAGATATTTTCATTTTCATTCATTACAATGTAGGACAAAGCCTACCCTGCATTTACAGTACAGTATGCAGGGTAGGCGGAGAGGAAGCTTATAGCCTAACTTAACTTATGTCGAGAGAAAATTAGAAATTAGAAAATTACTTTATTTTTATTACAATTATGTTTGCAAAGATAACTAAAGTAAGGTAAGGAGAGAGTAAGCAAGGTGGTGAGAGAGAGAGAGGGGTACATGTAGTATACAGAGCAAGCAGACAGGTTGCTATAATAGCGATATAACGACAGCTGTTTTCATACTCTTCTTCCAAAATTCGTTTTCCATGCATGGAAAAGTACTTTAGTAACGAAACATTGCCTACTCTTAAATTGGACTTTGTTATTGAAGAAAATAAAAGTTATTGAATTTAGAACTAGTATTCTGTACACTCCTAGACTCACCCTTCGCTAAGATATACAAGTATAAAACGCATCGCGTCAATATTAGTATTTACCTTCAGATATATCATTAGTAGGGCATCTGCATCCCATTCCTGGCTACCCGGTGGAACAGAGTCGCCGTGATAGTATTTCCAGGGAAAATGCGGATATCCTGCTCATCTGTGACAACGGCTGCTCCGACGAGAGGAGATTTGTCAGTCGGGGGTGGCCATGATGCTCCATAACTGCTCCCGCATCGTGTCTAAACAGCCCGATAACCATATGATACGTTGACTATCCAGGTCTCATTTTTCCTCTTCGGTTCTGAAACGTCGAGAGATTATCATTGCGATTATGAGAACAAACTTTGCTGCATCTAGAGTGACGTACCCTCTGTGTATCTGATGATTATGAAATGCGTTTCGATATCTATAATCGAGTACAATTTTCAGCTGATATACTACAAAGCTCGCCATTGTGTTGGTTGATTATTCATGAATGACAAGCTATGTGGTATTGGATACCGGTCGCCTATGCATTTGGTGCAACACTGCAACCAGATCGGAGGCAAGATCCCTGCATCCAGAGTATTGAAAATGTCGATTGAGCTGTCGGTCGAACGATAATGCTGTTTCGATATTGAATCGATGAAGCCCGCGGTCGGTTGAGCAATCATCCTGTCGCAGCAATAGCAATCTGCGATGAAACAGACGCAGATCCTATGGAACTTGAAGAACTTGAAGAGCCTGTAAAATCTGTCGGAGCTGTAGAGTATAAGGAGCATTATTCATATTTCGATATATGAACAGTTTCAACGAACGACAATAAATGAAATAATTAGAAAGAAGCACAAACGATCATTCTTTGCAGCAATACATAAGAAAGATACAGCGAAATGATTTACAGAGGACCACGTAAATAATTTTTAGGATAGTTATGAATCATTGAAAAAAGAAACGGTTAGTAATAATATTAATTACACAAGGGAGAAGAAATAATAGAAAGGCATGAAAACAATTAAATTGGTGGATATCGTGGAACCTATAAGACCTGTAAAATGTAACGAGTATTAGTCAAATTTCAATGAATGAATAGTTTCTCATGAAAGATAATACCTGATTGAATCAATTAGAAAGTAGGAAAAACGATCGTTCTTCACAGCAATACATGAGAAAGATATAGTGAAATAATTTTCACTATGAACGAGGTGAAGATTCGATGCTATACGTAAATCTTGTAGAATCTGTAGACCTTGACGAACGACAATCAACTCTGAATGGCTGGTATTGAGCTCAAAGTTTGAGACTCTCAAGAACATTGAAAAAAACTTCTGTGCTGCAATAAAGACGCGAGAAACTATGATAAAATTCACTAATATCGTCAGAGATTGACTTGTGGCTGGATCGAAATACCAATCGCTTATTGGATGGATTCTAGTCTAGCAACAGACAGTCTTGAATAAACAGCGTTATTCTCGTAGTCCATGGATGTGAAGTAGACTTTTATACAAGTAAAAGTGGCGCCAACTTATGCTCCGTCTATTTGTAGTGGAAGAGGTTTTCGTGTTTGAATCCATAATGTCTGGATCCTCTTCTTTCCGTCGTACAACTCGAGTATCCTCTGCGTCAACAGTTTCCTCGCGTGCTTTCTTCGTATGTTATCTTGTTGTGTGATTTCTTCGAGTCCAGACTTCTTATCCTTCGATCTTCTTATCCTTCGGCTCGTCTGGAAAAAATTGATTTCTCATGGTAGGAAATAAAGATAATAGCGAAATAACGAAAGCTCTTCTCATCTCTTTCTATCAAAATTCCTTTTCCAAGGGTGGAAAAGTACTATGGTAATGGAACATTGCATACTGTTGAATAATTATCAAGGGTTTATCCTTCAGAAATAGTTTGCAAATTGATTCTGTTGCGTCGACACCTGAAGTTCAATTACACGACGTAGCTCGCGTTACACAGAGTTGGTATTTTTTTTTCATTCGTGAATTGTTAGACTTTTTCGAGTAGTTAGGCAAGGGTATAATATCAAAAATTCGTGCTCGAAGTTGTTACAACTCTGTGCAATTTGAAAAGAATTTCTATATAACTTGAAAAGAGCGTTAGTACTCCGACATTTAACTCTGAATGACTGGTAAGAAGCTCAAAGCTGTTAGAACTCTGGAAAACATTGAAAAGAACCACTATATTGCAATAAAGACGGGAGGAACTACGATGGAATTCACTAATACCGTCAGAGATCGACGTCTGGCCGAATGAGTATACCCATTATTGAAACTAGAGAAGGGCCGTTGAACTTCCATGAAGCAATTCGTCGTCTCAAATCCTCGCATCAGATGTGCGAATATAAAGATGGCTTTGGGGATTCCATATCCGAGACTCGATCGTTGAATCGCCATTCCCTTTCGCCCCACCGCTGTATCCGCCGCCGTCGATGCAGAGTAGAGATTTCCAGCCTGCGTAGAACGCAATTACGTAATCTGAAATAATAATTACACCTGTAATTTCTGGTTTATCTCTAAAATCCATTTTTTTTCAAATGTACGTTCACTTCATCTTTACGCGCTTTTATGCAACGACTATTTGCCGTAGTAATGTTCAATATTGTTATTATGGTTCATTACTTTTTTGTTATTTTTATGTTATTATGCTTTATTACTTTGCTATTTGTACTTTGTTTTGTTCTTGCCTTTCGACCTAGAAACAGGCTATGGCATAATAAAGTTGAATCTAGTCTAATCTAATCTCTCTCTCACCTTCTCCTCTTTACTCAGGATACTCGACAGATGCACCTTTGTCCAAGCTTCGATGTCAGCTTTCCATGAAACTCGGTCACAAAGAATTTTTTTTAAGCAGGATGGAGCGAGACACACATGAAACATAGAGAAACGGACAGGCATGAGAAGGATGTACAGAAAAAATTATCATCTACATTATATCTATGTCCCATATCATTGTGGATGCAGGGGATCTATCACATTGCATCTCGTTGGTTTTATCTCGATCGTTATTATCGAAAGAGATTTTTGGAAGAAGTCGGAAATTCTTTCTTATTTCGCATATCGATACGTTTTTCTACGACGGCTCCAACTTCCGAATCAAATAGTTGATCGAAACTCTCTCGCTCATGCGTGGATTATTTCACCTGTAACGCGAATTCTAAACCAGTCCAATCGGTGTATAAGCAGGCTTGCCTATCCCTTAGGTAAGCTCTTTCATTAATAGCAATCTGAATTAGCAGCTTTGCAACTTTGTGCCATATATCAAGTCTTCAAGAGAAGAGAAAATAAAGAATGAAAAATAAAAAATAAAAGATAAAAAATAAAACAAGACACCAACGGGCGTGTGAGAAGTTTATTTCCTAACCCCGGTGTACCCGCGCAGAAAAAAAAGCTACGTTAGAATAAACCGGGCCGCGGGATCGGGACGCGACGGAGAACTCAGATCTATTCCACACTCGAGTTGTCAACCACGGCTGATTTCACCGCTTGCACCCGAAGTGCGGGATGACAGTCTAGTGATATGGAACAAAGTCAGGGTAGCCACTGAATCGGATGAAACCGAGACAGCGGCGACTCTCACGCGTCATCCTCTCCGTAGCGCCGTCGATCAATGATGCAATAAAAGAGATTCGTTGTAAATTGTACGCTACGAGCCAACCGCGAAAACCGTGGAAGGCCGAGAGAAACACAAAAGATGGCAAAAGCCACCACCTGTACAACTCTCGACGTGCCAACACACCGCCGCAAGCCTCCGTTAAATCCTTATGACTTTTGACTCTTTCTTTTACGTCGAAATCACATAGGCACAAATCGGTCCGTATCTTCCAGAGTCTAGACAACTGGCGATCACTCGGTGTCTACCATACCCGAATATTAACAAATCTATGATACATATAATTCCAGGAAATTTCTGGAATTGAAATTATTGAAACGCTACAAAGAATTGAGGTTTTATCAAAGAAATTGTTCGGTTAGATTCGCTCGCGCGAATCCACCAAAAACAAAGGAGCGGTAGACCCCGGTGTACATTAACAGAGAGCTTACAGCGGTTCTGTCTCTGGCCGGTCGACCTGAGGCATAAAATATGTCAACGAATCCAAGTATCTGAACGTGCGTTCGGGTACGTTACGTCGAATCGAATCTATGATAGAGGAAATGGTGCCTCCCCGACGGCTTGTGTAATATAACTTCACCGATAACGTATATAGTATTAGTCTGGAGATGATGAAAAATATAGGAAAATAAAAAATCAAAAGTAAAAGAAATTAGAACCAATCGGGACAAGCTTACACCTGCTTATACCCGCGTTACGCTGTTAACGCCCGTAGAATGAGATTAGACGAGTTATCTCTGCGAACGCGATCGAATATTGAGAAAGTGACTTTGAAAAATGAGAATCATTGAATGGACTGGGGACTGGCGACAGTCTTTGTCGATAATTAACTCGAGTAGGGTGGCGAAAATAAAAAAAAGGCAAAAATGCCGATATACGAAATTGAAATGATTATCCACAACGACTACGAAAAAATACGTGACCTTACAATGTACGGTAAGTTATGTGAAGAGGTTATGTGAAGAGGTTATGTTGTACTTACGTTGCACGTGTCCCTGGCCCGCATAGCGCGACTAGATTCGCTGCGGACATCGTTGTGGGCTGAAAAACAATAAGATACAACGTTAATGAGCAAGGAGACGCAGATTTCTCAATTCAAACGCGTGATAATAAAATGAAAGATTAAAACTTAAATTTACTCGAGCTAATCATTCTTCCGCTCACCGTTTCGACGAAGATAGCGGTATGCGCGATCGCCATTTTCTTTTCTCACCCGTCATTTCCCCGGATTTTTACCGTATAAAATATAAAACGTATTTTCGATCCGATTGAATTGTATTTATGAAAAATGTAATCTGGACTCGATCTTATTACACGATGAAATAAAGAATTTACGTTGAATAACGAAGGATGAATATAAATACCCACCACCGACCGGTCCAGACAAGTCGAGAGAAAAATTCCGACTGGCATGAAACTTCATGGCTATCGAAATTCAACCGCTATTTATTCCATTAGGGCCGGTTTCACCTACGTTGAATAACTTCTTATTTATAGAATAATAACGCTATTCATCGAATAAAAGTCGCAAATACAATGTAAAATAGTCTTTTGTTTTCAATGTCGCAATCTCCCACCTTGACAAAGAGGCAAACAGAAAAAAAAAAAAAAAAAGACTAAAACTAATAAATAATCAGATTGCTTGGCGATACAGAGAAAATAAATATTATATGAGATGTCGAATTACGCAAAAATAACCATCAGAATAATGATTTCGGAATAACGGTCGGAATAATACTGATCACAAAGAGAAGAATTACATTACGGAGCCTCATTTGCGATTCAGCGATATATAAAAAAAAACGTAAACACGCCGGTTAGATAGCGAGCGCCGTAAAGGCGATATAATATACACAAGCTGGACTACTTTCCAGGCCAAGTATCACCGAGCGATACGATACTCTAGATAGGAAATTTTCTAACAGCGGCACGCTAGCGTTATTGATAAGCCAATTAAATATAGCAAGAAATAGCCGAACTTGTCATAACACGATGAATAGAAACTATGACTAACTACGTTCAGCCAACCCTCGGGGAGTTGTATATTAAGCGAATAAATGGCAAAAAAAAAAAGAACCATAGTGCCGATTTACGAAATTGAAATGATTATCCAACGTCTACGTAAAAATACGTGAAATTACAATGTACGGTAAGTTATGTAGAGAGGTTACGTTGTACTCACGTTGCACGTGTCCGTAGATACGCAGCGGACATCGTTGTGGACTGATAAACAATAAGATACAACCTCTATGAGAAAGGAGCCGGCGATTTCTCGACTCTAACGCGTAATATTAAAATAAATGATTCGACAAAAGGGGAAAACAAATCCGTTACTCTCGTTAGGCCCGTGACTATGAGATCGCGACTTAGACCGGAAAAACGATTGTTTTTTCAGGGATATCAACCCGAAACTAGTTAGCAGCAGTTTACCAACTTACTATATTTTCCTGGTCATGGCCCATGAGCGAATAAAATATTTGTATAAATAGAAGGGAAATTTGATTAAAAAAAAAAGGCTAGCTAAAATAGTGAGCCACGTGGACACCATCGATGAATATTAAGGCCGGTCTACATAAGACGTTTACGTTCTAACTTTCGTATCCGCGGGGAAGTGGATGTAGACCGGCCTTCACAAATTTTCGATTTTCTCAATATTTCAGAGTATTCAGGAGATAAGCCCAAGGAAAAAAAAAAAAATATATTCCAGAGTTTATAGAGTTTCATTTGTCAAAGAAAATATGCGATATTATATGATTTCTAATTAATCGTGCATAAAAGAGTTGAAATATCAATTTTACCGTCCCAAATCAAATGATGACCTGTCCGATTTCTAGGTCTATAAGAAGATGCTGTGGATTGACGCTTACAGTCGAAATGTTTCCAGATTTTCAATAAATATCTTAGAGAGTATAATAATGATGTCTCTTGGACTCACGTTTGACTCCAGAATGTCTGCATCCAATTCTTTCCGTCGTACAACTCCAGTATCCTCTGCGCCAACACTTTCCTCGCATGCTCACTTCGTATAGTGTATTGTTGTGTGATTTCTTCGGATCCGCATCTCAATCTCCGGTGCCATCGGCTCATCTCGAGGAGATTGATTCCTCACTGTAGAAAATGAAGATAATAGCGATATAACGACAGCTGTTTTCATACTTTTCTGCCAAAATTTGATTTCTAATCGTGGGAACGTACTAAAGTAACGAAACATTGCGTACTGTTGAATAAATATCATTATTTAGTATTAATATTATTTAGAATCTCGAAGGATAGTAATTGAAGATTATGAGCCAATTTTTTATAATGATACATTTTTATTGGATAAACATGATTATTCAATTCAAACAATTGTACATGCGATCGTCATACGTGTAATATATTACGCGTAGCACTCACGTAACGTACACGTACACGTAACACACAACATAAACCATCAAATGTTCATTAATCAGCTACAAGATGCACAGATCGATAATACAGATTAATAATATTCATTTCTACTCATAAACGCAATAATAACGGTTCAACTAACGATGGCAGGAATAAAAGAGGAAGGAGGAGGCCACCCACCCTCCCACTTCCTCCCCCTTCCTCCAAGAATAATAATACAGCTTACGAGTTATAAACCTAATGATATCGGATGAAATAACAATGTGAGCGATAGAAGAGGAAGGGGGGGGCCACCCACCCTCCCACTTCCTCCCCCTTCCTCCCCTTCCGCCGGGATCAATACAGATCCAAAATACTTACAAATACGAGCTACGACTACGTAATAATAATAATTAGAGCTAAAGTCATAAGCCGCGTCCGCGATCAAAAAAAAACGGTCTTGCCTCCCTAGAGGGGCGCGGAGGGGATGGGGGATAAAAAAAACCCCCCACCCCCTCCTGCCGCCCCTCCAGGGAGGCAAGACCGCCGTATGTACAGAAGGTATCATACGCAAAACATTATAATTTAATTATCGTTTCGGGAGTTTTATTTTATAAACTAATTACATTCATCATACAATCTTATACTACATAATCACAGAGTCTAATGTGCATCTATAATGTGAATTTATGCCTATTGTAAATATCATCTAGATATTACTCTGCGTGTCGTATTATACTTCACATAACATGTTATGTCAAGTACAATAACATCAAACTCATGACAGTACGAAGAGCACAAAATTATATCAACTATAAACTATACACTATATAAAATATTATTCCAAATCGGAGATAAGCCATAAAGGCCAAAAAAAAAAAAACTATATAAAATATACTATATGGTATTCACATTATAGATACACATCATACACTGTATCGTATATACTATATAGTATACCAGATACTATATAGTATATACCATATACTCTAATTAAACTACTTGGCGACATTCCCACGCTGTCCTTGTGGTGCGGCATCTTGAAGAAAATGTTGGGTTGTTCCTCTGGAAGAATCTTGAGAGTTGTTCCATTCCATTCCATTGTTGAAATCCATTCCCCGGCTCGCCCGATATCATCCTGTGGACCAATTTCATATTTTTATACAAAGCTAGTTTGCAGAGGAACAAAGACTAAAAAATACAATTAATATAATATCGTGTCGATTATGAGTGATAATATTTGTATTACGAATGTATTCGGGGCTCATACTCCTTTAAACCGCTTTAACAGAGCCACTGTTGTCCATGCGACACGTTTTTCAATCTTTTTTGTTTCATTCACTTGAGTCTGATTTCATTTCGACTTTATTCTTCCTTTGGTTCATGTTTATGTTTGTGTTATTTCGTTTCATATTATTTTAGTTCGTGGCGTGTCATTTTATATAGCGTTGTTTGTAGGCTTTGCATTGCTTTATCGACACTACTGACAGTTGATTTTTTTTTCATGTTAAAATCTGAGTGGACTCGATATTATTACTATTAAAGCGATACTCGATGAAATCTCGAGTTTTAATGTCATACATCTCATTGATCTTCTAATATCAATTGTATTTGTATTCTTTATCTTTATCCGAATCTGGATTTAAGTTTCGGTTACGTATACAGACTTGATAAATTGATAATTCATTTGTCAATTAAAATGGGGAAAAGCCACGTTACCTGATATTAATAAGGTGGAGTAGCATCTTATCCCCGAAAGTTGACCGGTGAAAAAATATGTGATGTAGCGATGGCATGTATCTCACAGATCGTAGCACATACATCGCGAAAAATATCAGCCTTCCTTCCCGAAATACGTATGTGCCTACAAACGAATCAGTAGTCCAATTATATCGACACAAAGATCGAATAGGAGTAGTTCATAGTTGTACGAGATGAATGACTGGTGTGAATGACTGATCGTTAGTTATATCTGTGGAAAGTATGATGAAAAGAATAAAGACAAAAAAAACTATACCATACCTCGAACGTACCCTAGCCCAGCCTGTACGAAGAGTCCGTAGTTGTAGTCAAACTGTCAATGCAGCGCGGCAGCTATAGCTGGAGCACGTGGTCCATCGTTCTAAATACATCATTTTTGCATCAGTGTACAAAAAAATTACCGCACCAAGTTCAAACTATTGGGTTTTCGGTTGAAACACGGCGTAACTCGAGTGCAGTTACGGTTTGGTATCATCAACGAATGTACGAAAAGGTGAGCATGAATACGTCGAGCTATACACCGAGTCTTGCGGCCGGCGGTACGTCCGCTCAGCGCCTGGTCCGAGAGCAGACTGACGTCAATCGTAGTGCCGGCAACGAGGTAAACACGGGGGTTGGGGGGGGGGGGGGAAATTAGGCTTGCTGAGATCCGTAAACAACACGAGCCAGCCATCGAAGACGCGTGACGCGTGACTCAATCAGCAACAAAGAAAAAAAAAAGGAAGAATAAAACAATAACATACTGTCTTACGCGCAAGATACATGAATCAATTGAATGTTTAGTCAATTTTGAGAAACCAAATAAATTACAAAAGCTGAAAACAAATTGTTGAATTCTACTATTATGATTATACACTCGATTAGAATACTAGCCAACTTTATGCGCTGGGTCAGTTGCAATTTTATGTAAATAATTTGAGCTCATTATTAGCTTGAATAGCCACTAGTATCTGATCGAGTTTTTAAACAAAGATCGATTTCTAAGTTTCGGAAAGTTCGATATCCTGTGTATATCGGACCTTAGGTAGCGAATGTGGCGACATACCATGTATATGGGACTTTAGGTTGCTCGATCTCATTGGATGAGCAGCGTAGCGCCGCGACACATGTTCACTCGATGACGTCACGAAGGCCACTGAAAATGAAAAGTAAAAGTGAAAGCGAAAGTGAGTTTACGCTGGTGGCGCAGTCGGGTGAGAAATTATGGTACTAGGAAGAGTATTATGTAACTGAGGGGAAAGAGCAGAAAAAAAGTATTATAATAATAATATGATCCGGGGGTTGCGTATAATATTAATAAGGCGCGTCATCTACCCCTCCAGACGTTTGACGATATTTTAGCAATTTGTTAAATTAAAATTAGATATTAAATCCGTTACTCTCGTCAGGCCCGTGACTATGAGATCGCGACTTAGACCGGAAAAACGATTGTTTTTCCAGGGATACCAACCCGAAACTAGTGAGCAGCAGTTTACCAACTTACTAGATTTTCCTTGTCATGGGCAAATAAAATATTTGTAGAAGGGAAATTTGATTAAAAAAAAAGGCTAGCCAAAATAGTGAGCCATGGGGACACCATCGATGAACATTAAGGCCGGTCTACATAAGACGTTTACGTTCCCGTTCCCGTATCCGCGGGGAATTGGATGTAGACCGGCCTTTACTATAGATACCATAGAACTTAGCACTCATTGGCATTTGGCACTCATTGAGTGAACGGCCCCTGGTACAGGGGGTGAAACGTGCTTATGGGGCCGTCGGTCCCGTGTTTTAGTTCCTATCTAAGTGGGATATAGGGCTGGGGGCGCTGATGGTTGACCGACACCGGGTGGGGGTAGCCGCTGGACGACGCCAAAGTGACGCCGAATCTAGACGCCATATTTCTTTTCGTACAGAACTCTTAACGCGGACTGACGGAAAAAATTTTCAAAATCTAAAAGTTCACTTGTGCTTTGAGTAAAATATTTCTAACATTAATTGCTTAATATTCATAGTCTTAATAGTCAATTGTATTCTAATATTAATAAGAAAAGTGTGTATTTAAGTTAAATTCAGGAGTCGTATCGGTAAGTTTGTAGGTTAGTCACGTAATTCTAGCTTTAAACTTTCGATATTAGATATATTATTGACCTTGTTAAATTATAGATTTAGTATTACATTAGAAGGTTAGTTAACGTATTTCTAGCTCTATATTTCAGATAATTTAGATTTAGCATTCCAGATAAGAGATTTAGTATTACATTGATAGGTTAGTTCACGTTATTCTAGCTTTACACTTTAGATATTAGATACAGTATTAGACATTTTAAATTATAGATTTAGTATTAAATTAGAAGGTTAGTTAACGTATTTTTAGCTTTATAATTCAGATAATTCAGATTAGGCATTTTAAATTAAAGACGTAGTATTAGATTACATATTACTTAAGACTTTAGCTAAATATTGTTCCTTTTGAGTTAGATAGAATAGTTGTGTAAGGTAGGTTTAATACGTTACCAGTAGAATACCGATTATCGATATGAAGAAAGGCCAAGCATGTATTGTACAAGGGTGTAAGAGTACGAAGCGGAGTGTTAGACATCGCTTCCCTAAAGATGCAGTAAAATCACACGTTTGGGCATGTGCTGTCAAAAATCCAGAATTGCAGCAGATGACTGTTGAAGACCGTATGAAATTTTATGTCTGTCATCAGCACTTTCCCCAAGAAGCATATAAGCTTACGTTGTCCAGGTGAGAATTATCCCTCCATTTATAAATATTCAAATTCATCTATAAATAGTGTGTGCTAAATTGTTTGACTCAATATATCAAAGATGTCAACTGATGGACACAGCAGTACCGTTCCTCCACATACCGGAAGATCCTGAATCCCCAAGTATGGACATCAGCGAGGAACAGTCGAATGGACAGACTGAACATGTATCACCAGGTAAGGCAAATTTGCTGAAAACAAATATTGAAAATGTATCCTTTGCAGGTACATCGATGAGGAGTGATGGGGTCGATGAAATCCAAGGAGAATCTGTACTGCCGCTGAATTTACCAGATGAAGAACAGCCAGACATCATGAATAGTTCTTCGTTGGCTCAGGAAACTACTATTCTTGGCTCCATGAAACGGCAAGCCGCTTTGGATCCTAAGGCCAGAGCCCTTTACAAAAAAGCGGTGCTCTTCAAAAAAAAATATGACCGATTGAGGAGGCAGCTGAAGAAACATCGCAGGGAGATGGATCCCACAACAACAACACAGTTAGCGGAGAAATTCACTGCTTCGTTAACCCGGGTTCAGAAGCAGTTTTGGGAAATGCTGCTCCGAAATTCTCAACATGCACCAAGTGTAAGTCTCTATATTTCTTAGCATACATACGATTCAGTCTTTTATTTCATGTCTTCTGTTTCATTCAAATTTATGTCTATTTAGGATACTCTTTGAGTTAACGATTTCCTAAAACGGTCAGGTCACTCGCAATGTCTATTAAAAGTAAATATATTCGTTTTCAGGCTAGACGTTTTACTGTGGAGCAGCGACTCTTCTGTTTATCTCTATATAAACAATCACCCAGCTGCTATAGGTTTCTCTCAAGCTTCTTCCCTCTTCCTAGCCGAACGACTCTAATGAAATTGCTGTGCAAAGTCCCAGTGAAAACTGGGATCATGAAAGAAGTGATCCAACATCTACAAGACAAAGTGCAGCAAATGAAAGATGGTCGAGATAAAGTATGCATCCTAATATGGGATGAAGTGGCACTGGAGCCTCATATTAAATATGACGCAGCGGCAGACAGGATTGTTGGATTTGAGGATTGGGGAAGTAGAAGGACCACAAAATTTGCAGATCATTGCCTTGTTTTTATGATTAAAGGGATATACTCGGGATGGAAAGTGCCAGTCTCGTACAATTTTTGTGAATCACAAACATCCAGTGTGCAATTAATGTTCTGCATCAAAGAAGTTGTTCGGGCGATAGAATCAACTGGTTTGCAGATTGTCGCATCTGTGTGTGATCAAGGCAGTTCCAACATGTCAGCCATTGAAAGGCTGGTATTTGAAACCAATAGACAACGCTTTCATCATGACAAACAACCAGGTGAGTAATAACAAATTTATCATTGCATTTCTTGTTTGCGGGTGATGCCAAATAATTATTTCAAAGTGGTCATATCTGTATTAAATTATCAAATGATCTTATATTTACAGGAGATGTGATTAAGATAGGCAAAACCACCTTCCATCATATCTACGATGTTCCACATTTACTTAAGGGAACCCGCAATAATCTGCTCACCAAAGATTTAGAAGTGGACGTACATCCCGAGGAAGTGAGAAAATATATTGTGGGCAAAGGTAGAAGAAAATTTGCAAGCTGGGATATTGTACAGCTAGCCTATACAATAGATACCAACGGTCCGAGCAGACAATTGAAAAAACTTAGCGACGAACACATCATCCTCGACAAGATAAAAAAAATGAAAGTGAAGTATGCCACCCAAGTATTCAGCGAGACACTGGCAAATTACATAGAATTCGCTGCCACAATTTCAGGTAAAGAATGATTTGTAAGAAACAATTCTGAAAATTATACGAAATATTAACTCATATTTGCTTTAATATTCCATAGGACACATCAATTCTCGGATTGGGCCGCTCAAAATGCCAGAAGCAGAGGGGCTTGAAACAGCCCGCACGCTTAAGTTTTTCAATAACTTGTTCGATTCCCTCAACGGCCACAAGAAGAGTGCAGGCCTTGGGCTGAAGGGGCTGCTCACCTCAACAAGTGAGCACCATACGTTCTGGCTAGAGGCCTGTCGCAAGCTGACAGGCATGCGCTTTGTTAAGAAAGATTCTAAGGAATCTAATTCCAAGACTGATGTGCCAACAATGCGCAATTGGATTAAAACAATAGCCTCTATCCAGAACGTTTGGAGGGTCGTGCATGAAATGGGTTTTGAGCACCTAGAGACTCGTCACCTGAATCAGGACTGCCTGGAGAACTTCTTTGGGCAAATACGGAGTCATGGAAGACGAAACGTGAATCCAAATTGTGCCCAATTCCAAGGATCATTCAAAACATTTCTTGTCAACAATCTCACTTCGAAGCACTCCGTTAATGCAAATTGTGAAAATTTATATGACGGAGACAGCTTTACCCCTTTGCAACGATTTGTAGAGCTAGCAGAGAGGATCAGGCATCCTGTGGACCTTGTACAGGAGAGATCGTTAGAGAATGCAGATGCTGAACTAGGTAGTTGTAAAATTATTGTAGCGATACTGTTTTACCAATAACTACTACTTTTCAACTCACACTCCGGATTTTTGATTTTAGAGTTGGATCACATTCTTGTACCACGTAACAACGATGAAGAAGTTTCTGCCATGATTGCGGCAACTGTCAAAAAGCTGTTGAGCTTAGACATTGTAAAAGGATGCGAACACTGCCAAGAAGAAATCCAGGGCGTTTGCAGGGATAATGTGGTGTTCCCAAAAATATATGCATTATTTTCAGAACGGATTCACCACATATTCCATGAAATTCAGGTATGTCAACTTTTAATAACAGGGCTATCTCAATGTGTGTTTTCGCATTTCAAGTGTAGCAGACATTCAGCGGAGATTTCACGAACTATTGCTGCGGTGTGTGGACGCTTCTACCTCGACACATGGACTAATCAAATTAATGTTATCCTTACAGGGAAACGTACTATTTTAGTGCATGAACAAAGCTCGATAGAGCAACGGGCCTATGTACGGGCTCAAAAACGCCTGCCTAAAAAAAACAGGACAATTTAATCTCTCAATTGGAACGCTTAGGCGTAAGGACAACATTAAGAGACCGATGACGCTTTGCGTTTGTACAAGAAGACATGGGTTAAGCCCTTTCTACCTCAATGCTGAAACGAAGTTCAGCATATGTGCAAAAATCAATTGGTTGATAATCTATTGATTGGAATGCTTGGGCGTGAGGATATCAATAAGAGATCGATGACGCTTACGCGTATGTATAAGAACACATGGGTCAAGCCCTTTCTACCTCAATGCTGAAACGAAGTTCAGCATATGTGCCAAAATCAATAGGTTGATCCTGCTTCGCCTGTATGTTGAGCCAGTAGAGGACATCATCGAGGGATATGCCCCGACTATTTAATCGTTCGTATAAACCAGATAAATGATTTTTCCTAATTATTGTAACGTTGCCCTTACTCAATACTTCTGTTTATGAGTTCTAGAAAGTGATGAAGAGAAGCCGGAATTGATTCATTTAAACAACTGATGCTGATGACAGGCCTCTTCGAAGTTGTTAAACTAGTTCCGTAGTCCTACATTTTGGAATCGCAAAATCATATCACCGCGTATGTACATTATACATCATATTTCATTTTTCGGCATAAACAAATTCAAGTTGATTAATTCAGGCATTTTTGTATTAACTCCCAGGTACAGTTTGGAGTGTTGATGGATTTAATTGGCTACGCCGAATGGATTTCAGGAAGCTATTGAATGAACTTGCAGAGGCAAATTGACGAGATGACAAAAGTAGGAATAAAATCCATGTATACGTAACTTTCCAATTTTAACTACTGAATGATATTTGAGTTTTCTGAATAATCTTATTTTTCACATGTTTCAGCAACAAATGGAGATGGGACTCTGCAATTTATTGAAGCACCAAGATTGATGATATATCAGTCAATAAGCAATAAGAAATAATGTTAATAAAATGAAGAAAAATTATTTTAGAAATTAATTATAATTTTTGTAAATAATGAGGATTTCTCGCAAATTTGTATTCAATTTTGTGTTCCATTTGAAACGAATCGAAATTTTCAAAAAATTAAAATAGGTAATTAAAATATAATTGTATAAGTTAATTGTTACTGTGTATCAGGGTTTACTCAATAGGAAATATATCATTAATATTTACGTTAAAATGAATTGTCAATAGTTTTTCAAGATATCTAAATTTCAATAAATGATTTCAATTCTAATGTTAATTTATATTCCGAATTCAAAGTTTTCTATAATATTTTACTATTTACAATATTATAATATCAAGATCTTCGTACCCAAATATAGTATTAGAATAACACTGTACACAAGAAAATGATAATAAATTTGTTAATTTGGTGAACAATTGACTTTTTGACTATGCCGATTATCACGTGATCCGAAGAATCCTTAAAATAATTTTTAAATAAGGCGGTCGAATAAGAAGTAGCAGCCGACACGTCGCCATTTTCGTCCCCCCGTCCGTCGTCGGTCGACCATCAGCGCCCCCAGCCCTATACCCCACTTGGATAGGAACTAAAACACGGGACCAAAATTTAACATGGCAGGTTTCCCCCCCTGCCCTGGTATAAGCCCCGGCGAAGAAGAAGTTTCCGTGGTATATAATGACTACATGCCATAACAGGCGATAAGTCATTAATGGATTAACTAACTAAATTCCATGGTATATTAGCTTGGTAATTTCACCTCGGGATATATTGGGATATGAGAGATATGCACGGCAGAAACTAGAAGAGGACGAAGTACATTATGCTCGAAGCAGATGCCGCTATACTTTCTAGTTATCTTCCGTTCAATTTGTTGTGATAATATTTCCCGGATGCCGTTCAATTGATTAACCCTTGTTGAGGATGGGCGAAGTGATAAGAATATAAGATTTTCTTAACGACAGATTGGGCCCACACGAACGCCGTATAATTGTCCCTTTACTGATCGAATCGTAACTTCTGTTCTTGGTTCACGATGACCCCGCCAATGGAAAGAATTCAAATATTGGAGGTGATCGAAAAAGACATAATTGTATGTCTACAAAGTGCCGGTACGTATGACGCACCTCACTTGATGTGCCATATGCAGCACATACCCTCACGACCAGATATTTCCCTTACCATAATCACACCATCGTAATGCCCCGTGACAATTTGACCAACAAGTTTTTGCAAAACTGATTCCTAACCTGGCTATTTGTCACCGCGGTAACTATACCTGTACACATGGCGAGGTTGATTCTGGCCCGGAAGTGATCGGCTTAGCGTGTTAAATCATATACCAAACAATCACTTCCGGGCCAGAATCAACCTCGTCATGTGTACTAATAATGATGTCTCTTACTTTCCACTTCAGGTCAAGCGTTCCTGGAACTGAGCAAAGAAAAGTCGAGTCTGAAGCAAGCCGAAAGTCAAACACATCAGTTCCTGAAGACTCTGGGAAATGTTGAATCAAAACTCAGCGAACAAATAAATTACTTGACTCAGGTCTCAACAGGTAATCTAGATATTTCAATAGTTTGGCATGAATTTTATAAGATGTGCCTCATTTCTTTTCTCCGCTTGTTATTGAGTGATGCCATCCCTTGTCGCCCAAATATAAACAGATAAATTAACAAATAAATAAAGATTAAGCTCAATGGTATATTGGAGAGAAAAAAGTAACACCATTTCTCAATGATATTTCCTGCCACTGACACAGGTCAACCGCACGAGGGATCTGGCTATGCGAGTCAAAAAGTTCTTCAAATGGCGTGGCACAGACTGGAACATGCGCGAAGCAGAGTTAACGAGTTGGAAAGAATAAAAAACAAACATTTGCATGGAAGAACGGCAGTTAGATCGTCGCAGCAACAGCAACAGCAACAGCAACAGCAGCAACAGCAGCAACAGCAGCAGCAGCAACAACAACAACAACATCAACAACCACAAATGCCAGCCAGCATATCTCTTCAACCGTTATCGCAGCCGGGCGTAAATTCATAAATCTCACTGGAAAATAAACCGCTGTCTCCCGTTAAACAGAGTTATTCCAATAAATGGCTGTTAATATCTATTCACTTTGTTATTACATACATACTATGCTATCAACTCCAGTTTATTATTCACGGCACCAGCATTTTTTAATAGTCAAAATCAAACACCACTACCATCAACAGTTATTCAATGTATCTCTCTTTATTTACAATGTTTTATTACAAAATACATGGTAGCATTCATTTGGTTTACTCTCTTGATTTATGCTCTATCTATACGTGTATTGTTATTGCAGTTCGTCTAGAAATTGATTCCAGTTGAGCAGTTGGGATTCTTGTTGGAAACAATATATTGCCCATGCAGAAAGATGTGACTGTATGCCATGGCTGGTTCTCCAAAGATGAATAAAACAGACAAAAAAAATGGAACGGAACCTGGCGGATGATCTCGTCATACCAGGCGCAACCTGTTGTGTATGTGGGATGTGTGGAAAAGAAAGAAACTGCACTTAGCGAATCTGTACAGGGCATTCACTATAGCTAATATTGTTGAAATCGACTAGCGATCTCGTACATTTCAGCGACTTCGACCTGTCTTTCAGAAAAACTTTTAGAAATAATTCATGCTACTGACTCACTCTCGCAGGTTGATCCAACCGACAATCTACTATTTTCCCCATTTATTTCTCTGACATATTGGCCCTGTTCGACTTGTGAAACGGCGCTCTGTCATGGAGCCAATAATTATCTGATTGTTTTCGGCAAGTGAACGTTACAAAAAAATTATTTTACGACGCGGTACCATCCATTACGGCGATACTGCGTTTTACGGTAGCGGCTAAGCATAGACGAGACTTCCTTTCCTCATCGAGCTGTCTTGTTAGGAGCACCATTTGGAATTGCAGCTCAATTATTTGCTCCTTCAAAGTATTAACCGTCTCCGATAAGGTCCTGCAAACAGAAAATAAAAGAACATACTCCAGCGGGCTCGTCGAACTGTTCAGGGCATTTGATAATCTAACCGGCCTATAAGACGCTGGATTCAATGAATAAGCGAGCATGCTTCTTATTGGCGGTAAATATTATGGATCTTTCAAGTATAAACTGCCAGTCGATTCAATTTCAATGACAAACTTAGATCGAAAGAGATGGTTCCCTGACGCAGCGTCGCACCGTGATTGACCGGAATTTAGTGACCGTCCGTTTGTTATTTAGCAAAGTCTCCGTTTGGACGACGATCTTTCTCCTCTAAATGTTAGAAGAAAAAAAAAAAAGACATCAACAAACCCGGGGGATTACGTACCTGTTCTCATTTGCATCCCAATTTCCAATTTTATTATGCATTACGGACATTCTATCGCAAGCTTTATGGACGGCGTCGCATTCTAGCATGGCTGAAATTTACATTATATTATTATTAGCAAGCATATTTGAGACGACGTAAACTCTTACGTGTATGCGTGTACGTACTTAGAGATACAAGAGAACCACCGCTTGCGATTGATTGAAAAAATTTGATAAAAATTGAAGAGTCAGGAAAGAAATGTACTCATAGAAATTCTTTTTCAAACCGATCCTCCAATCTTGAAATCGATTCAGACGCTACCGTCGCCGATATTATTCCCAATTGAAAATGATAGAAGGTTGCATTAAGGGTGGGTATGATATCGTTATGTTGTGTGCAAACAATTATGATAGAAACCATGCACGTTGATAATTTATCTGCCCGGGATCGATGGTTTTACAGTTTGATTTTGGACACTGCCGGTACGTCATCCCTACTAACGACGGCGGTAACATTATACGTATTAAATAATTCATAATGCTAAACTTACAGAGTAAGACAGCGAGCTCGGGCGCTGTTTCTTGACTACTGTCCATCGTTCGGATATTTTAAGAAAGACTTGAAATATCGATCTGCAATTCAGGACAGTTTTCAAACGTTTTCATTCAGACATTGATTTATATGAAGAAGAAATTTTCATGACCCTAGAATCAGCTTTTTCTAGTAGTGCGTCTACCACCCTTAATGAAGACCGTAGTTCTTTGTCAAGATAATTACATGCTTATATGTATGTATATCGATACAAGTCGAGAAGAAACGTTCCGCCTCACTTCTGACTAAACAATATCTATATCCCTGTCAAAGCCTTGGCACACTTACCGGAATGCACCGTGAGTCGTGTGTTGACGGTGGCGCAATAACCTTCTATTACTCTCAATATTATTGCATCCTCCTCAAACAGCCGTTCGTCTGAAAAAAAAACAGACGAATTCGTTCGGCTATAAAATTATTGTTTCTTGTCGGAGTATGGCGGATTGTGCCGAGTCAGATATTTTGCAAGCTGTGGTGTGGCTGACTTACTACATATACGGCTTGAACCGCTCGAGTCCAACGGGTCCAGCTTGACAAAGCTTTTGCAGGAGTACAGAGGAGGGGCCGGCCGAAGCGAAGCAAGGGACCAAGGCGTCTTAATCCCTGGCAAATGATAGTTCTCTGCCCCCATCCGTATTCGTTTTCCATTGGGTAGTGGACTCACCTGTCGGGCAGATAAATCAATCAAATGAAACAGGGTCATTCTTAATCAACTAGATATACATCTATATTATCATTTACGTTACTCGCTAATTGTGAGTTCGGATTAATGGATAGAAATCGCGAGAATACGACTACTATTACGCCATGGTCACTCCGTTTAGTAAGCATACACTCGTGATTTTATTCTATTCCGTTAGTAGCACCCATCGCCTGAGTCTGTCAACGTGGGATTACGCGGGACAGGAATTCTTTTCCTCGGGTGTGCGAGTCGAGGGTCTGGTCAGATAAACTTGAATTTCAGTTTTCCAAGCACTGTGGTTAGTAAGAATATAAATTACGAAGCAAAAGCATACTTCACACAACATGGCTGTGAAATAAGCGATACGATTTCCCATAATATAATTAGTAGTTAAACTGGCCAATGTTATGATTCATATGTATGTATGTATGTACGTATGGTAAAACAGCCATGCCATGGAAGCTTGCCTTGTTCTGTGTTCCCGGACATTGGGATTTTTTTTTTGAGCCACCAGTGCGCGTACAATCCAGATGTATAAATTTTTTCAGACTGTTGATCCTTCGCGTTATGACGCCGCTGGACATTGCCTCTGCGCGATATCTTGGCAATATCCTCGTATCTTTTTGGAATCGGTTCACTGGAGTGTTTATGATTGGTGCCTCTGATGACAAGCTCAGAAGTAACGGTTGTACATTCATCAGGTTGCGTCGCTGGCTCGACGTTTGATTCCTTGTCCGTAATTTGACCGCTGGTACAGAGATTTTCGAAAACAACGGGCCGTATAGGTGTGGGAAAAGCGTTGGCGCTCAGTTTTTCAGTAGACAAAGCGCCGCGAAAGCTCTCCCTTGGAGTTGAACCAAACGGAGACGAGCAAATGCATTGATGCTCGAATTCGTTTTCGTCATTCTCGCTCTCGCTGTGAGATAGCCGTATCGCCTCTCCTTCTCCTTTGCTTCTACTGTGCCGAGACGACTTGTAGGAGGAATTCAACTCGGAAGAGTTGAGATGGTAGCTGTCCGCCATTCCCGAATCGGACGATC
Organism: Tenthredo notha; assembly: GCA_914767705.2. NCBI lineage: Eukaryota > Metazoa > Arthropoda > Insecta > Hymenoptera > Tenthredinidae > Tenthredo > Tenthredo notha. Next base: position 8,153,983 of record OU611919.1, on the reverse strand, counting down.
GTGGCGTGGTACTTTGAAATTGCGGGAGCTGGGAATCTGATTCATTGCCGACAGCAGGGGCAGTTTCGTCCGTCGGCTTTGTTTTGAAGCCAGAGTCCTCTGTCCTGTTTCCCCATTCAGCCTCTCCTCCTCCTCCATGGAATAATTCGGTCCTTTTCCAATTCTTCATGGTAGAATTCCAACAGTCGCATCTTTGGTCGTTGCAATTTTTCTTCTGCTGCCCGTTCCAAGGCTTATCTAGCGTAACTGGCTCAGCTGCGGCGGCATACTCGCCGTGTGTGTCGTGGACCTCGATAGCCGAACGAATGGACTCTGAATGTACGTCGGGCGTGAGGCATTTTAACGTTGTGTTTGGCATGCTCCTGCTTGTCTCGAGCCTCGAGTGTTCGGGAATGGCTAAACTCAGATCATGGCATATGAAAGAGGAAGTACTCTCGGTAGCCGCTTCGTTGGACCCAGTTCCCAAGCTGGAGTCGTCGTTTTCCCACAATTTGTAAGTGACATCAAGTTTCAAGCTGGACTTGTGGCGTGGCTGGTGCCTCGTGGCTACAGAATTACTGTCGGTAGATCCGTCGTCGGAGCAGCTGTCGTATCGCGACGGATATATTGTATAAGTAACGGTGCACTTTCGCATTCTAACGTCACTTAAATCGGGTTTAAAAATATATTGGAAGTAGAGTAATTTCTTTAACAATTCCGTATAGATGGCTTTTCTCCGCACAAGCTTTGCGAAATATTTAGATAGGCGAACGTACGGAAGGGACGAATAACTCACGTGCGATGTCGTCGGCAATTTTGTGATATGGGCATGCTGCTCTTGAGTTAGATATTCGATCCATTGTTGACGCTCTTCTCGGCTGGGGCAGATTGCGATTATACTTTCGATCATCGGTCCTGGGGGCAGTAGAGATTTAAAAAAGGATAAAATCATCTCCAGGCTGTAGCTAGAGAACCATTCGCTCGCTCGCTCGCTTTCTCTCTCTCTATATTTAACTTCTGCCTGCTTGCTGTATACTTACATTGTAATCCTTAGGGGATCGCGATCCCAGGATTTGATAAACGCTTTTCTCTCTCTAATAAATTCATCTATCTATCTATCTCTCTTTATTATGGATAATAAACGCATCTTTCTTTCTTTCTTTCTTTCTTCCTCTCTCTTCAGGTCCAAGTCCGTTCTGTCTCCTTACCGTATTCACTGCTTTCTTTCAGCTAGTTCTAAGTCTTCTCTGTCATTTGTACTTTCTCTGTTACTCCACTCTATCTCTCTCTGTTAATGTTACTGACTCTGGCTACTTTCCGAACGGGTAAAAGGCCAAGCGAAGAAGTAGAATTCTAACCGTCCATCTCACTTGTTAATTTACCTTGTCCAGCATTGTAATGGTCATGATAAAAGCCTATCTATCTATCTTTCAATGTCTCTCTCTCTCTCTCTCTCTCTCTCTCTCTCTGATAGAATAAAATTCTTTCCTATTCTATTCTATTCTATTCTATTCTATTCTATTCTATTCTGTTCTGTTCCGTTCGATTCTCTATCTGTCCATTACCTGATATTTCGAAACCGTTTTTCATCTCTTCCGTATCTTCGACTTTGGTCACTGCGATTCCTGTCAACGGAAGTTTACCCTGAAAGGGGAAAAATCATCTCCGGTTACCGGCCGTTCTGTTTAATCAATTTACCTATCCACAGACTGTTGAAATCCATCGACCCGAGCGGAGAGAATCACCTCATATATAAACGAGCTCATCCTCTGACTGGTGCTTAGAACAAGTAGTGTTGTGGAGAAGAGTACAAAGTATCTATCCCTGCGATCCATGCCTGTAGTCAGGATGACCGGTCCAACGTAAATTATATCACCTAGCGAATGGAGATCTTCACCTTCCCAGCCCTTTATTCCTCCGGCCAAAACTATCAGCGCCAATTCCTTCTGTTTTCTTATCGTGCTGCATCTTTCCTATATTGCGGACAATTATTCGTATTCCAATTAGTGTCGCGCTCAAAAAAAAAAAAACTTCGTACAAAAACACTCATTTACCGCTATCTCTCGATAAACGCAAACACTTCGCTGGGTATCCCCCCTGTCCGGGTGATTCTTCTCAATGTGCCTCTCCAGCTCTTGTAGCATAGCGGAATATTTTTCTAATCTACGGAAAGGCTTGCTCAGTCCGGTTGTCAGTACCAAAATACCGGGGGAAACAGCTCCGGTGCGTTCCATAAACTCGTTCAACTCGTCTCTGAAATACGAAAGATGGGCGACGTTGTTGAAAGATTTGATGCAAGCAATCTGTTTCGATTGTATTTAGGCAATGAATCTGAAAACTCACCTAAATTTGTCTAACACACAAACGGCTCGCGGATGAGAAGCGCAGTAAGCGACGTGAATGCTTTTCAGCATGGGTGCCATAGCTAGGAACAGATTACCTGCCCTCGCCTCCGGACCTTGTACAAACAGAGCCTCCAAGTTGGTCAGCAGATGTTGATGTGCTTCCAGTATCTCCTGGATATTCCCAACAAGCTGCTTATACTCTTCTCTGGTTAAACTGCATAGAAATAGCGCTCAATGGTGACAAGTCGTAGGATTAGATTACATCCGACATAGTACTTACATAGTGGTTGCTTCCAAGGGTTGCAAAAAATTGTTTACCAGTCCCTGGAGCTCGGCGACATTTACTCTCTCCGAGTCAATGATATCCTTGAGCACAATGCCCCGATTTGCTTTCTGCTGGGTCGATAACTCTTGAGTGACTTTCTCGGGCGATGATTTTGATGGCAAGTTAAGTTGGCCGTTGTCTGCAAACGAAAAATAATTAGATTCCAAGCGGTTTTGAAAAACTATGATCAACGACGCCAGCTACTACGACACACCAACGAAGGAGTATCCCTGTTCTCGTTTCTACTTTTTTTTTCCCCTGTTCCTGGGCTAGTTTTCATTGGCTCACTATATTCCCTTCTATATCTTCCTTTTGTATATGTTGCAGGTGGTATGTAGTTTGAATGGGGTACACGCATAAGATGGATCGAAAGTTAGGCGTAGAATTGAAAAGAAAGCATTTTTGAATCATGTATTAATAGTGGAATTCTCGTTTGTTTTGAAAACCACAACTCTGTTAGAATGAATGGGTTACGCTTGCATAGAATAGGGCAGAAAGTAAATTGCTATCGGCACTGAATTCAGTTGTTCAGGAAAAGATTTGTTACACTGCTCGGCTTACCCGGTACTTTGTATTCCTTGACGTAGTTGGAAGGGAACCATCCTGTTTTCTCGTTCAGGGTCCCCTCCCACCATCCGCCGTCGTCCATCTGAGTTATCGTTATCACATCGCCCTTCCTGAAACATAACTGTGGCAAGGGATTGTTGTAGAGTGACAAAGAGAGATTGATTGATTGATTGGTAGAGATAGAGAGAGAGAGAGAGAGAGAGAGAGAGATAGGGAGACAGACTTTGGATTGAATTGTTGTCAAAGAAATTGCCCACCTCGTCGTTGTTCTTTCCTTTGAACGTGTAGAGTGCGACAACAAGCTTTGCGTGATCGACTTTCGACATTGCTCAATGCTCTACTTCAAGTCCTCCGATAATCGTTGTCTCGAGGGTGAAATTCGACGGTAGACGATCCTTCAAAACATCTGTCGGTGCGGAAAAAACTGATCTGTCGCACCCGGTACCGCACAGGATCCTTCTGTTGAGGATACTACGTGAAATTATACCGAAAATAAGACGTGGAATGGGACGTGAGATTCGTTGTTCCCAAAATTTTAACGGCAGGCAGTATTTCAACGCCAGTTCGTAATAAACTATACCCGAGGGATAAATCATTTGGCGATATAAATTGAGGTTACGTCAACACATCTAGTTGTGGTGTGGTAAAAATACATCGTTGAATCGGAATTGCTATTCTAATAATGTTCGATAATAATAATAATAAAAATAATAATAATAATAATAATAATAATAATAATAATAATAATAATAATAATAAAAATAACATACCTGGTTTATATGTCGATCCTCGATACAAATAATTCCCCGTCACTTGACCTCGCGGGTTAGAAAGAAAAAAAATGATCGTATTCCCAACGCAGGAAATTTTCAGCCACCGCGGGGCCCGAATTCGTCTAGACTCAGACCTGAGGACACACCCGTGAGCGCGATATCACCGAGAAGCCCGGTGATATTCCCATTTCAGGCGTTGTTCAATCGACGCGAACTCCAACCTGGCTCCTTTAACACTAGCTTAGAGCTGGCTTCTTCAGCGAGACCTCGACAGCGCCATTTTACTAAATTTTTAAGCAGGCAATCTCGGGGCTTGGTCGTCCGTATCTATTTATAGAAACTAAACCCTTTCGTCACCGTTAACAGAATAAACGGTCCTTCTTTGCACATCATTATACGAACGAAAACAAATTTAAGCTCATCAGATAAACCAAGAACGCGACAAGGGCGTCCTTCGCGATCCCCTTTCGATTCTGAATCGTAATCGACAGCGTTTTAAAGTTTTAATTCGAATAAAAAACAATGCCCGTCCACTGTTCACCTGCAGTCTCGTATACTTATACCTTATACCATTCTTTACGCGAAACTCGTTGGGACCTCACGCGGTACGGCGCTGAACCTCAGGATGCAAGAATTTTCAGAGCTGAGATGCGAAATTTTATGATTCTTCGCATGCCGAGAAATATACATCTAATATAGAACACAGGAAGATACAATTCGATTTGTTGTACCTGGGTAAATTCGTCGCCGGGAGAGGAGAGTAAATCTTCTGTTCTTCAGGCTGCGTCACATAGCTTCTCACAGAGATATGGGCTATAGTCGAGAGAGACTCTGATTAGTTACTGTTCAACTTATTTATTGCATCATAAACATGTTACATGGCAAATATAATCGTATGAAATTACCTAGTAATATAAGTTTAATAACGATTCCTCAGTAATATTCGTACATGATTTGTTTTTCAACAACAGCTGCAGGACAGAGTCTACGGGCTTTGATATAACAACTCTAGGCCTCTCTTCCCGCTACTTCAAAAGTCTTATATTCAACGACCGGACGAGTGATTTTTAAATGAAATAAATTCTCCCCCCAAATCAATCCGGCCGATAGCTCCTATACATGATATATTTACACAATGCGGAATCGTATATTACATTGACTATATCGTATAATAATAGATGGGCGGAATCTCTGAAATATCACACACGAAAAATATACATTGATAGAACAAGGCGTAGTGATCCACTATATCGGTCGGAGACAATCATTAGTTCTCCAATTTCTGCAGGGGATGACCCAAGTCATAGACCCTGCCAACGATCAATCGCCTGGTAACAACGTGTGACACTTGAAAATTATTGCTCACCAGTTTCCGCGACAAAGTTGCAAATAGACGCGGTATGCTAAAGTATAGGCATGTATTGTCATTGTCTAAAAGTAAATAATAAATTATATTCGTTTAAATGCTCAAACCGCATTTGTCCCAATCTCTTGACATCCCCCTTTTCTTGCACTTTGGCACGACCGTCGCTGTATGCGAATATGAATAGTAGTATAAATAAATATTGCACTACAAGTCGTGTGATTCTAGCCGATCAGTTCGAGTCCCCACGCTAATCAAGTCAACGTCCAGATCTCCTCTCAACTCTTTCTATTAAATCCTACACTTTCGAGTTGGCGTCTCGCCACGTTATTCTCGACTGCATTCTCAGGCTGTTCCTGGGGCTCTCTTCCGGCTCGTAGGCGTGATTAACGACACCTGGATGGCTCTCAAACACTTCCTTGACGGAAATCTGGCTGCTCCTCGCCGGCCTCGGCTGTATGCCAAGGGCATTGCCGGCAACCCCGTATATATTGTTCGCCCCTAATGTCTGCATTTGGGACTTCTTTCTCTCTGCCATAATGCTGTTGCGTCGTCCCTCGAATGCCTTAAAAGCTTTCGTTGATCTCCTGGTAGACATGTTGCGCGGCAATCCTGCAATACGAGTGAAACAGTGTTCGTACTTGTCCGTCTGTAGAAAGTAAACGTTATCGTTGGAAAGACTGAGCTAAAATGCCTACCCGAGCCCTCGGCCATGCTGAAGAATCTCTGCCGGAAAGCAACGTCCAGGGTGTTGATTGCCTGTGTCTTTCGTCGGCTCTTCTCCAAGTTTCGAATAGTCTTTCGTCTTCCTGGGCCACTGCCGCTACTCTCATCGTAATCACCCTCCATGCCATCCAACCGCTGAAGATCCCGTACTATTTCAACTGCATGTTTGCTGAGCAAGGCCTCCTCGGAAAGATCTTTAGCCTGTTAGAAGGATCAAGCGTATCAAACGATTGTTTCTATCGCCTTTCCCCCAATCTCTTTTTACGCCGCTTCCCTCCGTCCGATAGTCTGTGTAACCTTGTTTCCTCACCTTTTTACAACAATACCAGTTCAACGAGGTACTTGCAAGGATATGCGATAATGTGCCAAAGCGATGGAATAACATGGCTGTAAATTGAATGACGAGAATCAGAGCGAAGAAGAAGACAAACACAAGGCCGATAGGTTCGAGCTGTAGGTACTCCTTGGTGATATGTACCTGTGAGACGGGAAATAGAACTGAATTAGAACCAAGAGAACGACACAGACGCCAATTTTCGAAAGACACTGAGTCTTGTGTAAGCTGTGAATGTATAAAACCCAGAGCCAGAGGTGCTTGAACATTGAAAATAATATATTTATCGTTCGTACAGAAGTTTTGGTCTCAAGTCGTACAGCGTTCATTGATTGCGATATGGATAATTTGAGAGCCAAAATTTCGGTTCGAATCCATTGGCTTTGTATGGATCAAAAACGGTGTTATGGTTATTACAATATCCTTCAAAATATACGCAATCATTATGAACATGTGTGATGCACATGTATTAAGTTAGACACAACGGTTCCTCCTCTCACGTGGCCTGGGTGCAGGATTAGTTCTTAGATCCCAACGTTTACGCCATTCATCAATAGTATTCCTGAAATAGTTATTAGGTACTTTGCGTGAATTTATTTTAAACGAGCGTCTGTCTTGTGCTGTGACAATACGATACGAAACTTAAAGAGAATAGTTTCTAATTGATTATTGACCAAGTGAATATATGTATAGTATGCAGTAAAAGAAAAACCGGTGGTGTTATTGACGATCAGTCTCAATTAATATAGTACGTATGTATCAAGGTAATCTGTGCGTGAGCAGGTGCACTCAACACCACATGGCAGTCATGCTTGTGCAGCTGGTTCTCGGATTATTGGATATAGCTAATTATAAGTAGTACGTAGATACACCCCTTTGACCCTGTCAGACTCTGTTTCAATCAGTAAAATAGTTGGAACGCGATCATTGATTTGAGATCCGAGAACGTAGCCGCACAGGAAGTTAGTCCCGGGCTGAGAGGCAGTACCGGTACCTCTGAGGTTTCCTCTATGTAGGTGATGTTTGTCTTGACCCCGAGAGGCCATACAATGTGAAGCTGGTCTTTGTTCAATTGAAGCAAAAATACAATCAAAATGAAGAGCGCGTTGAACATAAAAAATGCAAATACGCTTTTGTTTCGTAGTTCAATCAGGTCCGCGGCGATACGTGCCTGTGGATATAAAAAAGACAATTTGTTAGTATAGTAATGGGGAAAAGCCCCGCGGTGATCTGACTCCGTTTGCCAAAGCTCGCCTATTGTTATGCCACTTTTATAAAATCGTCAATTGAACTTTGGGAGAGCTTTGGAAACGAGCCGATGTTCCCGCGGAGCGTAATTTACCTCCTGTGAACTCTCGTCGTACGAAATATTGGTCTTGATACCGAAGGGCCATTTAATGTGGAGCTCGTCTTTGTTCAGTTGCATCAAGAATACGATTAGCACAAAAAGGGCGTTCAGCATGAAGAACGCAAATACACTCTTGTCGCGGAGGTCCTTCAGATCGCTGGCAATACGTGCCTGATTTAATCAGCAGGGAAATTAAGTTTATCACGTTTCATTAGCACCTTGGTATTCGGCAGAATGCAAGCTTAAGAAATTTCATCAGCTATAGTAATTCCAAATAATTTGGACTCTCACCATAGTAGAAGTCTATGGATAAATGAAATCAATACCTTCTCCGCCTTGTCCTCGTCAATGGGAAAAAGATACTTCTCGAGTAGGTCCTTCCAAAATTGTTCCTCCTGCGGCGAAAGGAAGTCAACCTCTCCTTTCTTGAGGCCTTCGTCCTCCAACCAGTAAGGGCTGACCAGGAAGGTGCGCTCGCGATTAGCTTCCGTATTCTGACTGACGGTGGTCTCGGTGTCGCTGTCGCGATGATCTCCGTCGACTGGATTCTCTTCTATCGGATTCATGGGATCGACGAAACGGGATCCTACGGACGAGACCCGCCTCCTTCCGGATACGTTTCCCAGAGGATCGACCGCCCTATTCACATAGGGAAAATAAATTACAAACGTTCAGTCTCTATTAAGCAGTTGTAATCTGCCGACAAACGACTACGCCTACTTCTCTATGGTGTCCAAGCGTTTTCCCAGCTGTTCCAGAGACTCGGCGATAGCGACAAGCTGCTGCTTCTCGTCGGATGGCTGGCCATGGGTACACATGATGCACTTGAACAAACCGGCCAACGAGATTTCTATAGAGCCTTGATCGTCGTTGTTGTTGCCGCCGCCATTTTGCAGGAAACCGAGCAGTGATTTCTGCTTAGCTTTACGCTTGACTTCCTCAGCCTCTTTCTTCTCTTGCTCTAATTCCTGATGAATCGTACAATTTGACCAGTTAATTGTTGAGTCATTTACCAGAAAGATCCAACTGATTTCCTTTCCCACAACGATAGTTATTCCATAATGTGTCAATCACCGGCTATCTACATACATGAAATTTAGCGATTGTGTCTTTACCTGAGGATGAAAAAAGCGTCTGTGCAAATCCGAGCGTGCATAATCAATTATTAGTTTGCATGATGCAATCAACGCGAGAGTCTCTTGACTCCTACTTCTCTGGTTCCCCAGGCAATGTTGTTAAAGTTGAGGCAACAGAGTGGATCATTAGTAACAAGTACATAGAGGGTACGATGATGTAGTAGATTATCTTGCATGGAACACACAACAGTTCTTGAGGAGGCATAATCCCCACTATCACGATCTGACCAATCACCGGGATAGAAAAGAAACAGGCGGAAGAGACCCGGCTGTCGTCAGCCATTTGTATACAAATAGCTACCATTTCGGCCATCATGATGACAACACTGATGGCCAGAGCCAAGAAAAACTGTAAAAATTGTTTAGTACCGTGGGTCCCTTGTCCATATTATTGCTAGATGATAAATCATTTAGTAAATCGGCTGTGTGATGACTAGACGAAGAATAGGGTATGAAGAGAAGCCAGCAAAGATGTTTTACAGTATGTATGAATACAACGATGCAAGTCTCTATGTCCGTCGATGAACCGCTGCTACTATACACATGTACATCCAGGTGACCCCTTATGAAAGCACGATTGGACTGCAAAAAATTCAAACAAACCTTCTTGGTCTTCTTGACCTGGACCTCTCTTGTTCCCCAAGAGACAACGTTCAGATTGATGATGGAGTAGAGGATCAGAAGTAGGTACATAGAGGGAATTGATAGTAGATATATGATGCCGGGAACAATGCACCAGAATTCTTGTGGATGAAGGCACGCTGCTATAAAGAACGAGCCCGACATTGCTATCAAAAAAATAGCGGAAGGTGAGCCTACTCCGTCCTCACCCAATTGAAGAGCTGTACCGACAATTACAGCCATCATGATCATCGCGTAACCTGTCGAGAGCATCTGAGCAAAGAGAAGCTGAAAAGACAGACGACGGTGATACAATTGTGAGGACACACAATTTTACGACACTTAACAAACGACGTTGTGCGAACAAGGAATACGCCCTCTCCTCGGATTGGAAATTTCTTTGAAATCGTTTATCAACACCAAAAATAGACAATGATACTCACTTGTACTTCGGATTTACAAGTGAAACAAACGGCCATAAATAGCAAGATCGGGATGATGTTGTAGTAGAAGCTAGTCCAATTATCGATCTGAAAAGCAGCGACAAAGGCTCCCACCAACATGAGGAATATTGTACCCGGTCCGAGAATCGTGCCGCCTGTTTTAATTGAACAAATATAAAGCTTACAAATATGAATATCGACGTAAATGAATCGAACTTGACTCAAGGGAGCAATGACTCACCCATAAGCAGGATTTGATAGGATATGTAAGGCAGTGATATGTTGTCGTTGATCTTTATAGTACGCTTGTAGTCCATAAGCAAATCCATTATATTGGCCATGGTGGAGGGCACCCATCTACGACGCTGGTTATAAAATTCGTTGAAACCTTCCGGTGCGTGAGTGTAGGCGTCGCTCGCGGCCGAATATTCGACCTGAAGAAAAGAGAATGTGACAATTGATAAACATATAATGCGTGTGGGGAGACATCGCTTAACTAGAGCAATCGATGGTCATTTCAATATCTCAATGATTTCGGATTAAAACGAATTCTCATCTATTGTTAGATGGTGTTAGTTCACTCAGACCTGTCCGATAGTTTCTCGGGCAAAGACACGCTTACTCTGTAACCCCTTTGCAGCAGAAGAGTGCACAGCCATCTGTCCTCGCCTTGATCGTATTGAACGTAGTGCCTGGCTTCATCGGATCTGGTAGTATATTTCTTCATAACGTTGTCGTCCATCAGTGCCTTGCCTCTAAATAACGAGAAACACCCTGGACTACAAAGTACACATCCGATCATGTGCTCGGTTGCCTTTTGCAGCCAATGCCCGATGGCGTATTCAAACATTTGGTACCATACCATGGGACCTGTAAAAAAATGCGTAGAATCAAGGGCGGATTCCGGAGCCGCACATCGTGCAAAGGCAAGTTCATCGCCAAGGAGTCCTCACCGGATCCAACAGGATGAATACGTCCGCATGCGGCGCCCAAGTTCTTGTTCTTCTTCATCAAATCGATCAAAAGCTTAACAGCAGCCGGCTGGAAGTCAATGTCGCCGTCCAGAGTCAGGAGGAACGTGTTCTCTGCAATGACTTCCTTACGGTCAACGCTTATCGGCAGTTCCATGAGTCGGTGGCCGAGGAGATAGTACATGTACATTACCTGAACAATTTTATCAGATCATACACAAATTCTCAATGAATCGAGGCCCTAAAGCACAAATGCATGCTTTCCTTTCCCTTTCTCCTCTCTTCCTCACTCACCTGACTCCAACGTTTCCTGTGACGAATCTTGCTCTTGTCTTTGAGATGAGCAATCATTTTGGTTTTACCTGGCAAAGTCCATACCAGGCGACCTCCGTAAGGCGTCGGATACTTCTTCGGGGCTCTGACGTGCATACGTGTTTGATGGATGTCCGAAGCGGCCTCGTCCAGCGTGTCGACCAGAAGTTTGACGAAACGGTTCACCTGGGACTCGTTGTCGTCGTGGTCAGATATCTCAAAGGCGTCGTCGAAAAATATGTGAGCTGAGGATATAATGGGACAATGATCAGCCAAGTGAATAAAGGTCTTTAAAACCCGGGGAGTGAGTTGAAATGATTTGAAATCTGTGGGAATCGGAGCGAAATCCTTTTTGAATATTTTTCAATGGTGAATTGATTGGAGAACTGAATCTCTACTCTCCCTTGTATCGAATCATCTTCCTGCATAGGGGTATAATAGTTGAACCTACTCTCAAACTCGTAGTAGTCAGGATCGACGACTTTGAGATACTTTTGGGCGACTCTTCTCGCACACTGATCCTCGTCAAGTCGAAGAATGCTCTTCAAGAACTCAATCATTTCCTCCTTGTTCTCGTGCCACATAGTAGCGCAGGCAAAGATCCTAGTCACAAGATCGCTGTTCTTGACAGAGGAAGGTGGAGTCGCGGATCCATCCGTCTGTTCGTATATGGTCTCGTAGTCACCGTCTCCCTTCTCCTTCTCTATCTCTGCCAAGTCCTGCGAACATCATATCGTTTCTGAACCTCATCGCTATGAGTGAAAGAAAAAAAAACACCGAGGAATAAGAATTCGAACACCGACCTCCACGGTTACTTCGGGCTGATCGTCCCGCTTCCTGTTCAGCCCCATGGACTGATCAATCAAAAGACCGTCGTACATTGGCGCGACGAAAAGCTTCTCTGTGGAGGCAAGACGCTCGCATTTTGGAGTCCATATGTGGAGAGTGATCCATGTCTGGGAGAGCAGCCATAGCAGCCAGACCCAGGCGTACTGCTTGGATATAAAGTCGCTGAGAAAGTTAAGGGGAGGTGATTCGTAGAAGAGGTAGTCAGGTATCGTGCCATGAAAGAAGCAAGGATCTCCGTTTCTTAGACCGCACGCAGCGATGAGGAGCGAAATAGAGACGGGGATCGTGAGATTCACAGGGAAGGCGTAGCTGAATCCTTGAATCAATATCTTGCAGGCAAATTTACCTGAAATTGAACGAAAAGGATAGTCGATTGGGTCGATGTTATAAACGCCGAGAGAGTTGGCGGTTCTTACCGAAAACGTATGCGAAGTAGGCGCCGGATATTTGTATCAGCAACACGTATACGGGAGTGTTGAAGTCCGCGACTATCGTCTCCGTCTCGCCGTTCGGAAGAACCTCAGAAAGGTCGGGTATCGTCCCGCCGCCAACGGACGACTGTACCTCGGTGACGGTGATCTTGTGATCGCCGAAGGCACTCCCAAACATCGTGAACAGGTGACTGACGCTGTTGCCCTTGCAGTGGAGAATTATCACGGAGCTTACGAAGAATGCCACGATCTTCCAGACGGACACGAATATGTATGTGAAGTACCTGGTCAGTCTCATTTCCTCCTTGACTCGGCCCAGCGATTTTATAAGTCCTGGAAAAAGTACACCGTCAACCGTGGGGATCGTATCTCTCTCTCTCTCTCTCTCAGGAAGAATAATCCTGAACCATTGCAGGGCACAGCGGCTGAAGTACGATTTCGCGCAGAAAATTGCCCGAGCCAGCGGTCAACGCGACATTGCGGCCACAATACGTTCAACTCACCCAGTGGACTTTGCACGGACACGTAATTCTCCCACCAGCCGCAAGAGACGAGCGCCAGGGCGACGGGGATGAGCCACAAGGATGGATTCGAACTGTCGAGTAGAGGCCATACGACGAAGGCTGTCGCCTGGGCGGCCAGGGCGGCGAGATCTACAAGAACGAGGACGAACCGTCTCGACTCGTCCCGCTTCTTGTTTCTCGATAGTAGCCCTGCGATTTGTCAACGAGCGGATGCGTTTATGGTTTGAATACTTTCACGTGCTCGAAATCATCGCCACAGGTCGGGGATTGAAATTGGAAATAGCTGGCGAGATGAAAAACTGTTATAAAAATACTCACCTAGCAGCCCGGGCACGAAGCAAACGCAATTGGTGAGCATCGCTCCCTGGACAACGTCGAGGTCGGGCAAAACGCTCATAAACATCAGAGCAAGACCGACGACGTGAAAGGTCTCCATGACGAAGACGAGCATGAAGTGACCCACCGTGGGCTTCTTCCACGATTTGAAAAAGCATATTCTGATGCTGCGTATCAGGGTGCCGATTTCGGGTACCGCGAATGCGATTATTATGCACCATATCCACGCTATTCTCTCCTCCTCCGGCAGCGTGACAACAAAGGTCTTGTCCCTACCTGGGGGTGGGGGGGAAACACGCGATAGGCTTGTGATAAACATTTACGTTGGCATACGTTGAAATCGTACGCGTGTGGGATATCGCGACTTTTCCTCACCTAGGAGCCGGTTGCAGTATAAAACTGTTCTGTCCGCTCTTAGCTGGGAGGTCATGAGGAGGATGGTGCCCTTAGCGATTACGCCGCTTCCCAGGACTATAACGAATACACCGAGGTACACGAGGACCTTTGTGATTTGGACTGTGACCTCCAGGCATTTCTGATTTGCCGTCGAACCGGAGTCCATCTTCGACGGCGGGTTTCGGAACACATCCCATCCTTTGGTTTCCGTTACAGTTCTTTGGCTGCTCAACAGAAAATACAATGAACGGCGTCACGTTTAGCCCCTTGGACCACCGCACAGTTTATCCGCCTCCTTCTGGCAATATAGAAACCCGGCCTCTGGAATAGAAACTCTCACTCACCTTCCGGCATACTCCTGCGCTGTCAACGGGGTGCTCTCATCGTCCGAAAAGTCATCTGGGCCGGCGGTACCCGCCCCGGGGACACCGCCGTTCTGATTCTTCATCATCCTGCTGTAGCTTCACTGAAATTAACAAACGCTAACCGATATCATGATCCCTCCCTCTCACGCATTATGTACCTATAATTAAGGAAGTTGCAGCGGAGTTCGCGAAGCATCGCTATTCAATTAATGCAGCCGAGGTGAGAGCGCGATAAGGCCCCTAATATACCTATAAGGACAGGACTCAACCCCAATGTGGAAATACGACGAATCGAAAATCGTGCCGAAGAAGAGTTGTAAAATATACGGTAGAAATAGAAATAGAAATAGAAATAGAAATAGAAATAGAAATAGAAATAGAAATAGAAATAGAACTATAGAACTAGAAATGCCCAAGTTGGAAATATTTTCACTGTGTGAAAATTGTCTATTTATAAGATACATATCATAATTTCACTGCCCGCCGTGTGAATTGTAATATATCAGTAGTGCGGTATGGTAGGACTTATGAACCACATTTACCGTCGTTTTCACACAGGACGAACTTGGCTCGGGCAGCCGCATCGACCGTATACACATAATAATATATAGGTATATACATATGATACGTGTAGAAAATCTGCAAGCGAGTCAATGACCGCGGTCCACATGAGGACACTGCCGCGAGCGAGGAGATATTATAATATATTCGTCGCAGTGAAGACGAATCACGTTTCTATGAAATGAATCAAAAGTTATTGAGGAGGGAGGCGGCTTTGGTGGATTATTGAAAATTCTAAAGAGACAAACACGCATAAACTATACTTCCTTTTCATTCTGCGAGTAGTATTATAAGCTATTGTATATTAATATATAGATGGGCATATCGCGGTACTGGTATGCGTGAATCGGTATTTCCGCGGATCGAGCCCACCGAGGTCATTCGCTGCGTCCCAGAGTATGAGGCACGTCGCGATCGCGGAGACAAAGAAAGGTAAAAAGAGTTGAACGTAATCGCAACGAGCGTCGAGCTACTATATACGGTACTATACTACATCGCATTAAGGACCCGCGGCAGAGATCCGGGATTTCGCGTGAACAAAACAATTGTTTTGAGTCGCGATATAATTTCGTCTTTGTCCCTATCCGCGTTCACTACGCCGCCGTATTGGGTCCGGCTTCTCTATGGCGCGTGGAAAGTGAAAGGGATCCAGAGAGCCAGAGCCAAAGCCAGATAACATGCGGCAAGGACGTCGGGTGCAGCCTTGCCAGTTGGCGGTTCCCCGACCCGTTCTCTGACATGAAATATCTGCGCCACTTCCTATCGAAGGCACGTATACCCGTTGATCTTTCGTTAGCGGGAGAGTGATATAGGTATATGTATACATCTCTACCAATGGCCATGATCCGCGGGTATACGTGGAAACGATCATACCCAGCCTCGCAATGTCGCGTGAGTATCCGTAGCCGAAAAGAGCTCATCAGCGTCGGCGCAGCTGGCCTTGGTATAGAGAGACGCGGCGACCGCGGCGACATGTCTTCTGACTTCTGTTGTTTGTCACTCGGCGATGCACATCTCGTGCAGCAATTTTCTCCGCATACCATCACCGACCCTGCACCGATACAGTGATTCAACCCCGCGGGCAGCCCGGTCTCCCCGCGGTTCTATTTATAGGTGGTAATCGCGCGTTGTTCGCCCTCGCGCGAAAGTAATTTTTCACTTTCGCTCTATGTGGCGGCTCCTCGGGTGACTCGAGCCAGGAAACAGGTTTCAGTTTGTAACCGAGTAAAAATTTAAGCCGTCTGTTATTTCATTCCAAACCCCAGTCGATTCCTATACAGTAGCTCCGCCTTTGTCCTCAGTGTCGTTATATTTTATCGCAGAAGCTGTCGAAAAATAGTTGGCCACCGCGAACCCGTTAATCAACATTACTGTACTCTCCATTTTTTTCCAGATTTTTCGGACCAGCCGGTCTCTTGAAAAAATAAAATAAAAAAAATACGCCCATTTTGAAAATTGTCTACCTCAAATATGTGAAGCTCACGCTTTTCGTAGTGCAATAGTACATCCGAAAATTTTATAGACAAGTGTACACAATAGCTTGGTTAAATTTCATCAGAGAAACCGATTCAGGCTACAGCCAGCTGCAACGGTCCAGCGGCTTCTTTAGAAACTTTATATGATTGCCAGACCAGCGAGTTCAACAGCTGTTGTGTATTGGGAACTTTTCACTGTAGCGGCGATCAGACGAGAGAAACTAGACGACCATTCGAACATGCAATACCTGATCTGATCTGTTCTCGATATGGGAATCGATGTGGCATGCGACGTGTGGACCCCGACGTATATTCTCGGTGATATATATCGCGTGAATACTGACAGCCGACTGCACCAAAGAGACCATAACGGTGTAAATATACACGGTACTTTCGTTGATGCGTGCAGAGATGCGGGAAACTGGTAACACAATCATTTTTTCTACGGTGCGGTGCTATACGCACCGGGGATCCCCTTGAGGTGTATAGCTGCAGAAAGACCGCATAGAGTCACGAAGATAAAAGAATACTCGTTTCTTGCGCACTTTCGATGACCATTCAGCTACATAGACGAATGCACGTGAAAACTGAAACAATTCCTATAAACAACGCAAGAATATCGCGCTACCATGTCCCAGAGTTATACGTACGTAGCCTTGGGTTATAGGAATTCCACTGTTATACTCTCGCCCGTGTATATAAAAAAACGAGCGAAGGGGACCAGTACTTGGAAATGAGTAGAACGTCGGCTATTATATCGGCTGGTTGCTACTGCTACGGTTGAAGAACGAAAGAAACTTTTCCTCGGACAGTATTCTGCTTCAATATTTCCAAGTTTCCGCGGTGAATGCCTACAGGTATATGCTAGGTATAGCAACAATGTAAGAGGTCCTCGCCGCTTCATTCTTTGGGTACTCTGTGTTACGACATGGGTCAGTATGCCGGGTGCAGACCCTTTCGACAAAAAGTTTTCGCCAATATACGTCGCTCGCTCGCTCGCTCGTTCTATATAACACGAAACGACTTTCACTCGGCCTCTAACTAGATTACTAGCTAAATGGACAATGATCCGAGTCATATAGGCATATAGGTATATACAGGGACGTTTCCCCGTGGCGTATTTTGAACCGCTCAAACGTTCGGCACGAAGATCTACATACATTATACACTTACTGGGTTCGATAACGTGTTTTATACCTATTCCCATGTTCAATCAGAGGGGTAACCAGCAAACCATAAATGAGAGCCGATAACAAGATCGTACTATGTACATACTACAATGTACATACTACAGTCAGTGCAATGCAATGCCTGGCCCAACGGTGAACTCTACTACTTTGAACCCTTAACCATACCGCAGACGCCTGCAGTTGGGCCGCCCACGCTAACCCTATAGTAGCTGTAACACCCGGTTCGTGTCCAGACGTGATACGGCGGTGAATATACCCACCATAGGTTTAAAACGCTTCGCAAAGAGTTGATGCTTCGATAGATTATGATTGAATACCATGAGCTATATTGTAGGGGGGCTTTTCCTCCTGTAATATTGTATATATATGTAATTATAACGATGGATATACTATCGATCATCGTATGGGTCTTGGCGCTGTCCAACATTTCTGAATGTAAAGTTACCATAACGATTTCATTCGAAATATAATTACTTGTGGTTGACCCGGGCCCCTAGCCCCTATATTATCCCCTATTCAATTAATATTTCAAATACGATCTTCGAAAAGTTTGCGTATTCGGCGGGACTGCACACGCGAAGCGGCGAGCAAATATGCAAATAATTGAAAAGCTGTCTGTAGAGCTGTTTATACTGATGAAATAACTATTAAATAAGCGGGTATGGAGAGCGTTTCGATTAATAATTAAGATACTGGAATTCCGGGTATGGCTAAGCATTATAATATCTATCAAATACGCAACTGTATCCAGCCAAGTTATACTCGCAGCTGCACATACAGTTGCTTCACAATGAGCATGGCGACGATTAACGATTCGTAAATTGTTTCGATTCGCAAATGAGTTACCAAAATTTTCCGGTACGAGGTTCAATATTTATCTTTCATATACAGCAACAGACGTATGTAATAATGAACATTCAAGTTTGTTTTACAACAGGGCGACGACGATTGGCGATTCAAAAATTCGTTCCGATGTTATGGTTATAGGTACGAATCAGGTAAGGCCGCGATTGGATGTAGTATTTTACGAATTTGCAACCGGTCGCTATAGTGGCAGCGATTTGGGTAAAACAACAGGAAAACACGGCTGTCCAAAGAAAGGAGTTGCGATGGCCGACCGACCGAGCCCGTGAATAATCCGGTCGGCAATTATACGCCGATGTATCTAGGTATATGCCTTGCCTGTGCAGCGATTTCTATGCCGGAATTGAATAACTCGATTATATCAATTTTTCATTCGACAGCAAATTGAAAACAGTGACAGGCACCGGGGCTAGATTAGGCGAAATATGTACTAAGTTACAACACATAGAAGATAGATCGACGACACCGATTACAATATATACTAATTATACAAACGATTATAGGGCGACGCGCTCATGTAGTGGAAGAAGAGAATCGAAAGAATTATTTTCATTCCTCGCCGTTGGCTATCTACGTTGGCTAGTTGCGGGGAGGGGGGGTAACGTGCAGCAAAACATAAAACTGAAAACTGAAAACTGGCGTTATAGGTATATAGAGGTATAGTATATTACGCGTATATCAATAAATTAACGGTGACTATATTATGACGTTTCTACTTTCGAGAAATGCTCCACGCTGTTGCAACTCCGTCAGTGACGCAATTTTTGACAGTCGGGCGACTCGGAGGAACGCCGATGAGATCATTCGGACTTTTCGCCTCTCTTCATCCCCAGGAAATTCCAGATGACTATTAGGCGTATATATATATACGTAGTCTCGAAATCATTCGAATCCGCGAAACATGTATCTCACCACGAAAGTGCAGGATATTGCGTTGACCCCTCACGTATGCCGTATACCTACGAGCATATATGAATAAATACCGTAACCGCACGATGTATACGTATACCATTAGAACAGACACACTTTATGTACGCTACATCCGTTCTTTGATCGCGCTGCTTAAACGGAGCGCGCTAGAAAGTAGACTAGGGCACGATTGTGTGAAAAGAGGCCCGGGGATTTTTCGCCTTCTGTATACCCTCTGTCGTTCACATTGCAGGGAAAAGAAATGGATTCGACTGCGGTGCAAATACCGAATAACTTGGAATAAAAATAAAACACACCTTATTCCCTCGGCCGTACGAATCACAGGTGAACCTGAAGATCTATGCAGGACATGTTTGTCCCTTGATCACTGAATTACCACTGGGTCCCGGCCGTTCCGTTCTCGACACTTCCAATAGCTATTCGTTGATAGACGTATACTACAAGGGGGCACTGAAAAATCGTGAAAATCGTGAAAATCGTCGCGGCGTATCAAACTGGTGAAAGCGTGAGCGAGGTAAGTATGCACGACAGGTATGTGGTGTGCCGGGGGCCACTGGCCAGAGACTGGCCGAAGATCCCGCGCGGCAGGGCCACCAGATACTTTCACGAAGGTGAGACGGGATCTGATTGGCCATGACGTCACTTAAAGATCTGTTATATCAGAAAGAGCGGGGAACGGGGCTGGTTGGGTAAATGTCACATACTTTCTGAGGTTTGAATCACCGATCGCGACATTTATTTATCAATCGATTAATTCCCCGCGGCCTCTTAGCTCCGGGTTCTCCGGTCATCCATATGGCTGCAGGCCTGGTCTGGCCTCGCCGTGCCGTATGCTCCTTCATAGGGGTATGCGATTTACAACTGATGTATTATCTACAGGGCGAAAGGAATCGTTTACCCGGAAACTTAGTTTGCCAGAGCCACGGCTGGTGGAGAACTTCTCGTATATCCGCTGGCCTCTTTCGATCGCGCACTCTTAGGCACCGAATGATCAGATCCGAGCGCGAGACTATGGGCTGTGGCGGGGTCAGGAATCTGCGGCATACGAAATCGAACACTCAGTATGTTTCCGTAGCTCTCGCAGTCGGCACAATGAGAAGCGATGCCGTTCTTTGGACGAGTTAGCAAATATCACCGAATCTGGAAACATAACATTTTTCTGTTTCTTCGAATTCGAGGGGACCATAACGAACCCTCGTGATATTTTTGAATATTCGATCACACATTTTTCTACAGTATTTCGAGGCGCGGTAATTAAAAACTCGTTAAATTTACGAAACATCAGCCTCGATGTGTAAGTATATAATATAGTACACCGCGAACTTGAGAAGGCCTATGCCGTCGAAGCCCTGGTTCTCGCTGTCCTCCCCCCCGCCCCGATAACTCAACAACGGCTTGACCTGAGTTATCGCGTTGGTATTTGCGAAAGAAAAAACAATGCTCCCATCATTGGTTCAAAAACCCTCGTTCGATGGTGTGATAGTAGTCGCGGCGGCGGCGGAAAATGAATTAGGTGACTTCAGATATGCCTATTCAATCGAATCCCGGTAAGAGATATCATTTTCTTTGTTGTCAAAGTCCCGCGATTCAATTGATCAAAAACTCAAGATTTCCGAGTCATCTGTTGTATGTGATTCGGTCTTTTCCCGGATCCGCGTAATTTACCGCTTTGGGAGTTCCTAGATATACCAATATGGATAGGTCAGCTCGCCCCCTACCATCAGGCAAGAATGCCAGAAAGGGGTGCTTCTATCGTGCGGGCAAGCATATCTTGGCCGCAGCCGGCGCGTCACAAAAATGTCTTATTCGCAAACAGCAGAAGGTAACAGAAAATAAGCCGGGGGGGACGAACATTATAGACAGAGATCCATTGTGGACTCACACAATAGAACTGCTGTAAACTGGCGAGACGAAAAATTAGATTCTCAGAATATTTGAATATAAAATATTTTATTCGCTATATTGTCATGTTATCAATCTGCATAGGATTGTGAATCGCGTATTTCAGAAAAGGTATACGTCTGACAAACTGAGAGAAGTTCTGACACGGTCAATTTCAACCTTAGTTCGTGTTTTTTCTTCCCTTTTGTCAGATGCATCCCGTCTGAAACCCGCAGTCCAAATATATCCCATCCACAATAGAACAATGTTTGGACAATTTGACATAATACATCATCATTGCATGCGATTCAATAAATTACTATAATTGCCTATGAATAAAGAGGCAGATATAAGTTGAGCTTGAGGAGGATTCATCGTTTTTTTTCTTTCGAATGTATTTGTTCCCGAAAGCCTATTGAAAGATACGAAGAATTGAAACGTGTGAAAGCGGGAGAGTCAACAGCAATTGATTCATTCTGAGGCGAAATCAAATCCTTCATCCCGATTTCTCAGAAACTAAATTTCACAGCATTGTATGTGGCCAATTTTGCTCGAGAACAGTTGAGGATAATTGAATGACATCCTTCAATATTAGATGTATCCGCTACGCTACTCGGTAGCCGATGATTTTCCGAGAATAGAACGCGAAATTCGATTAGCTCGATCCTTTGTTCCCGTCACTTGCCGGACTGATGATCTTTAGACAAATTCAAAGAGTCGGGACAGTCGTCCCTCTGCTTGGCGGTTTGTTTCATTCCATGCACCGTCATATCTAGCATAGAGGCGAAGTCTGGCTTGTTAACGTTTGTGATGGAAACGTCCTGCATCGAGTAATCGGATCTTGGCTTTGAGAGGTCGTTAGATTCAGAGTGTTTTTTCTGATCACCCGAAAATTCGCCAGCCAATTTAGAGTCCGGCACTGACAAAGATATGAGACCCTTCCCGACGTCCGAAGTTTTGAACGACATTTCCGAGGATATAAAATCGGCTATGGGAAACTCGGTTGTCTTATTAACGTCAATTACAGTTACGTCTTGATTTTTGCCGCCAAGGGGCGAAAACAGATTTGCCAAATTGCAGGCGTAGGCCGGTGACGTTTTGGCTATATCGTTTATCGAGAAACCCGACAATTTTGCCAAATCGCTGGTTGAGAAGTTGGCCAGTTTCGAAAAATCGGAGAATTTACTAAGCTGTGATATGTCCGCCAACGGGAAGTCCGTAGTTCTATTCTTAACGGCGCTGTTTGAGGAGTCGCTCCCCAGTAAATTTGTTACCTTGGAAAAGTCTGCGGTTGAAAATTCGTAATCGGGTTTCGAATTTTTCACGGAAACTGTCAGTTCGCCGGATGTAAATTCGGCTGGCAATTTATGCTTGGTGTTGATATTCATATCGGGCATAGGTAGGTCGAACTTTTGCCCCTTGATAACATCATGGGCGTCGTTTTTGTCTTTCGAAGTCGACGGGATATTGAAAGGCTTGAGTATTGAGACACTGGAATCTAGTTTAAAATTTACCGGAGTGAGGAAAAGGTTGGTCGGATTGAGGCTGGATCGTCCAATTGGATCAGGGACGAGTGGAAACTTGACACTTGAAAATAGATCGGAACTGCTGACGATGATCGACGGCTGCGTCGTCGAAGGCGGATCCTCCATTCCGGGTGCAACGATCTCCCTTATTACGTCCCAATATGAACCGTTCGATTGATTGCGCGGCAGTTTAGACGCCAACGAGCTCTGTAAACACAAAATTTATATTGCACAGACATCGGGGGTATGGTAAATATCAGTGGTGACCATTGCTACTACAAGGTAGAGAGAGGCGGTTCCATATTCAAATTGATTCGATGTAGTACAGAGATGCGTCAAATAAATACTTGCCTTCAATTTCTCAAGATACGTCACGTTCCCATTGAAAATTGCTCTAAAGTCGACACAGCTTTCATTTTTATAATAGTCGACGCATTTTTTCTGGAAATCGAAAGGTATACAATAGAGTTTAATCCGAATAATATTGATAAGTAATTTGTCACAAATGACAAAGACTCAGGCTTGTTGGAGGCTTTCGCTGTCGAAATTTCCGAAACGTTGAAGACAAATGACCCAAAAATCTTACAATTTCATCGATAGCTTCCTGAGAGAGAAACTGTTCCTGCGACAGCGTGTAACTCAATAGCATTGGGCGCGGGTATTCATGAGGCCGATTCTCTGGTGGAGGCAGCGACCAAAAAAAGTTGAAGTTTGACTCGTAGCAGTTGTTATCGGTATTGTAAGGAGCTGCAAATAGTAGACAGAAGAAAAGGTGACGAACGGCCGGAGACCCCTTCAAAACAGGGTAGAAAAAAAAAAAAGAAAAGAAATTATAGATGCTGATTTGTAACTGCGACAGGAAAAGGAGTACAAAGAGATTGACCTACAGCAGATCAACCCGACACACGGTGTGTAACTGTTGTCGCTCATGCCTTTCATTTTAATTTGATAATCCAGCTGCGAATCCACATCCCGCAACGACGGGGATGCATGAGTCCTAGGATGAGAATGATACCACCCTACCACGGTCAGCTGCTTCCACTCCATGGCTCTGGCAATTTCCGCCTCTGCCGCAGCGGCTGCGTTTTTGTCCCTTCCGTCGCATCGGCACGGAAAGGCATAGTTAATTGTCAAGTCTAGAAGGTAGAGATGTCGTTACAAGTATTACATAAACGAAATCTGAACTGAATTCGGATTCAGCCCAAAGGGCTTGTTTGTTGTTGTTGACTTTGTTGGATAGCACAGAAATCTTACTATGAGCGTTGATGTCCCAGTGTCCTCCCAAGTAACCACATACCTCCTTGTCCTTGAGGTGACAATGTAGGTCCACTATGAGCGCTGCGGTAGTAGAGAGAGTGACTAGGAAAGGTTGAATCTTTCCAAGAGAACTGAATGACGTGAGTTCGACCATGGTGCTCATGTCCCTGAATGAGGGGAAACACATTCGAGAATTAGTATATCATCGAGCCGTTGTCTTCGAGAGACCTGTATCAGGTCGGGGCTCACATTGCGTGACTTCGTATCCCGAGATTCGTGTGCTTCACTGGAACTCTGACTATAGGCACACTGACTGGCGGTTTCTCGATCACTTCTTCCGTTTCCATCGAAACATCCATCATCGCGAACCTGCGCGCGTGTCACGAATCCGTTGTATTAGATTAGGAACAGACAAACAAGACAAAGTGACAGATACGTAGACGACTAGGACTTCGCAATGTTTTTACCAACGTATCTCGTAGCTAGTGCCAAGAGTTTGGTTAGGAATTAACCAGTCTCGCGATTTCAGACCGCCTACTGAACGCGGGATATGATGAATATCGCGTGCGAATGTTACCGAGCGTTTATTATATGAAATTTGCCGACATATTGATGAATCTTTAATATTGCAGATCAGGCAAACAAGCCGAAGTTTGTTTTCGCGATAATCCGAACTTGTTTATACATGCCGACAAACAATCAATGCGCAAGCCACCGGCACATTCACCGCGGGGATAG
This sequence comes from Tenthredo notha, assembly GCA_914767705.2. Lineage (NCBI taxonomy): Eukaryota > Metazoa > Arthropoda > Insecta > Hymenoptera > Tenthredinidae > Tenthredo > Tenthredo notha. The sequence goes on along the minus strand of OU611919.1, from coordinate 8,129,417 downwards.
CAAAATCAAGCTCTTCGAGCAAAAGAGTATCGCTGGTTGTGGTTCGATTGAAACGGCACACGCTGAGATGGCGACACAAGACGGACGAACCGGTCGTGCCGTCGCGTAGGACAGTGTAGGATAAATTGCGATTCACGTCTTCGCGATTAGACAGTCAAATGCCGTGGATTAATTTACGCAGAGCCTCTTCTCCGTGTCTTCGATAGACATTGGGAATAATTAACTCCAATACAATAGCCAGGCTGTTCGTTTAATTACGAACCTGTTGAAAGGTTAGCAGACAGCCTGAGACAGCCTGCCAGAAGAGGTTAACCGGAAAACGACTGACTGCTTTGGTTTTTTTTTTTTACAAACTACCGCAGGCATCTATTATTCCCTTTCGGTGAAGTTTTTGACAGTCGTTTGCACTTTGAAGCATACGGTTCATCAGAGGATAGCCTAATCGTAGACTGTATTTCTGTATTTCCCAGTTTGACGTAACCTAACCTAAGCTTCGTTCTTCGGTTCTAAACGCGTCACTCGCTGACGATTTGAGTTAATGCCAAACGATTGAGAGAAAAGAAGGAAATTAACAATGTTTCGATTATGGAATCGATTCACGCCTCTCATACGAATCAATAACCAGGCAAATGAGGTAACCTCTGCACCTAAACGCTATTTTGCGTCTGTCAAAGAGTTCGAATGTAAGTAGAGAAGGAGATTACTTGATTGACGTAATTGCAACATAGTGTTGAGCACTCGCTATTCTTCATTTCACCCAAGATTCACCCCAACACTGTCTCTGTATTGTTTTTAGCTCCTATCAGCGATGAATACAAAAAGGGACCTTCCGAAGGTCGCGCACTCTACCTGGATGCCCAGGCTACGACGCCAATGGTAATAATCATTTTCTCAGTAAGCCTATGTAAAATCTAGGTACATGACAAGAAATCTGCGTATGATAGTTACAAAAGTTTTTTGAATCGCTATTTCAGGATCCAAGAGTATTGGATCAGATGATGCCATACCTGACAACCTACTATGGCAATCCTCACTCCAGGACTCACATGTACGGCTGGGAGACAGAGGCAGCTGTCGAACATGCCCGCAAGGTTTGCATGCTCCATACCATCCCCTGAATATGATCTAAAATTCGAAACCATGTTTCTCATTCGAGTCTATCCCAACTTTTGCACAGCAAGTAGCAAATCTGATCGGAGCTGATCCGAAGGAAATTATCTTCACGTCAGGGGCAACGGAATGCAATAACATATCCGTGAAAGGTGTAGCAAGATTCTACAAGCAGAAAAGAAAACACGTTGTCACAACACAAACTGTAAGGCGTCGCAAGGGATGAAGATATCTTTGATGACCTGCAGTTAAACACATAGATTTCTATGCCAAACTTATTCTCCTCATTTTCCAGGAGCACAAGTGTGTCTTGGATTCTTGCAGAGCTCTGCAAGCCGAAGGATTCGATGTGACGTACCTCCCTGTAAAACCAAATGGGCTCGTCGACTTGGATCTATTGGAATCTGTTATAAGACCGGACACATCCCTTGTTACAATAATGACAGTAAACAATGAGATTGGTGTGCAACAGCCCATCAGTGAAATAGGAGCTATATGCAGGTTATTGCTGTTCCACTTGCAATGAATTATAAAATCAATGAGAGAATTATAGGTCAGATCATATAATGGATGATACCCAATCACGTATTTTGTCAAAATTAACAGGAGGAAGAAAGTTTTCTTTCACACGGACGCGGCACAGGCTGTTGGAAAAATTCCGGTCGATGTTAATCAGATGAATATAGATCTCATGTCCATCAGTGGTCACAAGTTGTACGGCCCGAAAGGTAGCCTACGCGGTATACTAACAAATTATCGAGATTTCGAAACACTGCTGACTTGATATGTAATCAATTTCCAGGCATAGGAGCGCTCTACGTCAGACGTAGGCCGAGGGTTCGCGTCGAACCTTTACAAAGTGGCGGTGGTCAGGAAAGAGGGATGAGAAGCGGCACTGTCCCAGCGCCCCTGGTAGTCGGGCTCGGAGCAGCCTGTGAACTCGCGCAAAGAGAAATGCCCGTAAATATGCATATTATGTGTATACCATGTGAATTTCGTAACAGGCATTCATAATGACATAAATATGAATGTTCATAAAACCTATTTCTTCTTACAGTATGACCACAAGTATATCGAGGGCCTCTCTCAACATCTCATTGAAAAAATAATGAGTAACTTGACAAATATAGAACGTAATGGGGACGCGATCTCGTGGTATCCCGGATGCGTCAATCTTTCCTTTGCCTTTGTTGAAGGAGAATCTTTGCTGATGGCATTGAAGGACGTCGCATTGAGCAGCGGTTCGGCTTGCACAAGTGCAAGTTTGGAGCCGAGCTACGTTTTGCGGGCAATTGGCGCCTCCGAAGATCTGGCACATTCCAGTATAAGGTCGCCACAGATTGGAAATTTCGTTTTTTCAAATATTAAAAATGCAAACTATGATTAAGACGAAAGATTACTGTGTATTACAGGTTCGGAATTGGTCGTTTCACCACTCGCGAAGAGGTAGATTACACGGCCGATAACATAATACGTCACGTCAAACGACTCAGGGAGATGAGGTAGTATACCTGTCTAGGATGCTCAGGATTACTATTTGAATTTCCAACATTTATTCTAACGTTCGGTAACGGTTTGTACCTTTCAGCCCTCTGTGGGAAATGGTACAAGAGGGGATCGATATCAAGTCAATTAAATGGACACAGCACTGAAGAAATGGTATGGACGGCGCGGCGCGGGTCGAGGGTCTCTTCTATACCTGCGAATTATTTGTAAAGTGGTACATAGTAATTTATGACTAGTAGTTATATTGTTGTCGGAGTTTTAGACATTATGATTCGGCGTCTAGTGTAAGAATTCATGATAAATGAATAAATTTTTATTTTCAAAATTTATCAAACCAACATCTCTCCTTCTCCCCCATTAATAAATCGATCACACATCAATACAAATAATAATAGGTACAATATCAAAGTGAAATTGGCTGCCTTCCGCTCTGACTAGAGAAATATTCTTGCCATTAAATTTTCCATACATCAAGTTTAGATATTCAATTTTATTTCACCCCTCCGACAACCTGTGCCAAAGAAAAGATATCCTTATGGGAAAATAAATCAACACACACAGGACGAATCCGGATTATCTTCGGTGCGTGTAATTTTAAAATGGGCCTCCTCAATGTCGTGCAGCTCCATACGCGATCTGTTTGCTTCCACTAAATGGTGTGCAATGTCTTCAAACATTTCATCGATTCCACCTCCGGTTTTACACGACGTTTTGTACGTCGCCGAGATCAAATTGTGACACTGTTCGCTGAGAGATAGGATTCATAATTAGATGGATGTTTAAAGAAATTGGACTATTCTCCGAATCGTTTCATTTACCAAAATTGTTCCATTTCTGCGTCTGTGACTTGAGGAGTGGAACTCTCCAGATCACTTTTGTTTCCACATAAAAATATCTTTGCATTTTCAGCGTAAGTTACTATGTCCAGAAGATGCTGTGAGAGCAGGTGAAAAGACGTCGGGTTGTCCAATGAGAATACCAATATTGCAGCCTCTGCAAACTTGTAGTAGCTCGATGTAATCGACGCCACTCTCTCCATGCCTCCTGTGTCCCATAGCTGCAACTGAGGGACCATAGGTTCAACGTTATTACGCTGTCGGCGTTTGATAGTTACTTGCGAGAAATTGGCGGACGAGATTTTTCGAGGAACAAAAGGGGGGAATTAATTCTTCGTATAGTAAACAATATACTTGTGTCGGACAACTCGTTGCGACAGAGGTTACGGTACTTACGCGAATAGTTTTCTCATCAACTGTGTACTGTTTATTGATATTGTCAAGTCCCAGAGTTGATTTCCTATCACTATTCGTGACAAACGAATTGTTTGCAAATCGCCTGAATATCGAAGTCTTCCCGACTCCGTACTCCCCGCATAGAATGACTTTTTGTTCGGTTACTTTGATAGTAGCCATTTGTTCCCACTCAAACAATAAAAGTCATCCTTCAATACGATGATATTTAATCACAATACATGTATGAATGCATAAATAGAATTTTAATACTACCAATCGAGTAATAAATTAGCAATTAAAAACATTTCTTAGCAAGAGTATGCTGTATAGTGTAAACGCCATTAGGTCCTAGTCAGGCCTGTGTGTCATTCATAGGTTTACAATCTGTCAGTGTGTGCGGGGTCTCAGATGGTATCGCCTATCGCCATCTAATAGACAAGTTCAGAACTCTAGCGGACAATTAGACCGTATGCTCAGCAGGCAAATGAATTTAATTTATTTTTCTATCGATCTTATTATTATTGTTATGTCATGTTATTTATAAAAATATATTGGGCATATTAGTTAGCAGGCATGATTCAAAGAACAAATGCCCCTGTTATCAGGAGAACATCTGAGCCGAGGAGGTGTTCGTAAACTGTTCTTATTCGTAATGAATAATTACAGGGAGGGAAAAGTGAAAAATAACAAAGCAACTGCATATCCATATATCCAAGAATTAATTGCTGCAGCATTGCTACAATCGTATTCATCGTAAAAGTTACGCAGAATGCGTCAATTGTAATGATTTGCAAAAATAAATATCAAATATGAATAGTTCGTAGCAATTAATGAGGCACGCACTGGTCTGGCGGTTTCAAATTTATTATTTCGGCTATGGACAGAAATATCGAACCCGGTTTCGAAATGCACGCATTCATACATACATACGTATCGGTTACGATAGTTATATGAGATATTCTATACATAAATTGCTGGTCGACTGGACATTAGGTATGAATTGAGAGTATTACAAGTAAATTGAATAAAATTCAGTTGTTCTCGCCCTCGCCCTCGTCCTCGTCCTCGTTCTGTTTGTTCCCTTTAAGACTTCCAAATACTTTGGACGGAATGGCTTGCTTTTCGACGGGAACATCTGGAAGAACGGGACGAATATGTTTGTATAATTATCATTAATCATAGATCGCCATTGTGAATAACATCAAACTGTCACGATTACCTTCTTCTATTTCTTCCTCATCGTCCTCACTATCATCCTCCATATCAATGTCAATCTCATCCGGATTATTGACTTGTGGTTCTGCCCTTCCATCTCCCTCAGTCACGCCACGGACAAATTTGATGTTGTCCTTGAATCCCGGCTGCGAAGTAGCATCTGAAAAGAAAAACTCGAGTATCAATCAAAACCCTCCCAACCCTCTAGTGTAAATATTAAATAATATAAATTCTGAAAAACATTTGAAGAACTCGACAGCACAGCTAGGCTAACGGTTTCAAGACGTATTGAAGTTTGTGATCCGGTAACAACCCGTGGGACCGACCTGTATTCGCGGATGGTATCTTATTGTCTAGAAGTCGCATAGCGTCGTTAGTACCGGCCGGATCTTCAATAGAAAGATTTGCCGCGCTGTTGAGCATTTGGGCGGACATCATGTTCACTTGTGTATTATACATGGCTTGAACGCTGCGTTTGATTCTCAACATTTCACGCATAGTGTCTTCGTTTCCATGACGAACCTCGAACTCCTTCCATACTTGCCAGAAGTTGGAAGTTACCTGAGAAAGGAAGTATCAAATTATTATCGATCCGAACTGATAAAATTTTTCGTAAACAGAACAAACGGGAAGAAGAGATACTTAGCAAAAGAAACTGTGAAATTTGATTCCGACTCTCACCCTGGGATCGCATATTTGGCTGCAATGCGCGTAAATAGCTCTCGCGCGATCTACCTCGCCCAGTTTTGTTTCCATCTCGGCGAATCGCAGGCACATTTCCCTTGTATTTTCTTCATTGAGGACTTCGATTGCCTTTTCATAAATCTGACGCGTCTTCGGCACTCCGTATATGTCGGCTGCCTTCTTAATGTATATATTGAACATCTGAAATAATAGAGATTGTAAAAAGCAATGACATGATTGAAAATAAAAGCCAGCTACCCACCTCGAATTTTTCTTCTGGTAAAACGGCGCCGGTTGCTCGCTCGTACACAGACATTGCGTGCCTTGCCAATCCGTGTTCCTCCTCCAGCTTTGCGTAGAGTAGATATAAGGCTTCGAAAAAAGACAAATACATCTTGAGCAGTTAGATTCGGATCGATCCATATGAAGGATCATAAACCTCACCTTTGGCATACTTTGGGGGACAATGCTCCAAGCACTGTTCGAACAAGTCACGAGTTCTCTCCAGCTTAGTTCCTTGGTATCGTTTTAGAAATTTCGTTAGGTAAGTGTTCCAAATGTCGTAGACGTTCGGCCATTTGAATAAAGCAATACCTTTTTCGTATGCCTGAAGGTGAAGATAAAGAAAAGTTGTACTTTTTCAGGCAAAGGGATTAAAAAGAGTTGGTCAAATTTCAAATATTCACCCTGAACGCTTCCTCAAAGTAGTTATTCTCTTCTAGGAATAGACCGTAATTGATAATTATCTGCGGTGTTGCTATTTTCAGATCTATAATCTTATCGTAAACGGCTTTACACGTCTGTAAATGGAGACAGAATTATATTTTCAAAACTGGAATGCGAGTCGAGCTGATAGACGACCAGTAGCACGTTGGCCAACATACCTTGAATGTGCCAAAGCTTTCCTCAAGATCTGCATACATGGACCAAACTTTGAGAGATTTGTATAATCTCATTTGTACAGTTTCAGTTTCGTCGTGATAGGCGACTTTACGAGAGGGCATCGCAGTGGCTCGATGCATGAGTTTCAATGCCTCGTTGCAGTTGCTAATTTTGAGAATAGACAATGAAAGAATTTTTATTTGCCATAAAAAATTGTCGCGGGAATGACTTTCTCCAAATTAGGTAAAGACTCACTCGTGCCTGATCTCCATTTCCGCCCACTCACACCAAACCGATGCAAGGTCGTCAACCTTTGTGTAAGAAACGTGTGTTGCCTTTTCAAACACAACTCTGGCATCAGATATCTGTCCGTTCTCTTCGTAAAATTTAGCAAAGGCCACCCACAAGGTGTGCAGCTTGCCGACAGCCTGTTGCGGCAGTACGGTTTGCACTGCCTCTGTATACGTGTTGATTATCTGAAAAATGATTGATGTCATCACTTCATTTTTTCCAACTGGTATTCCCATCTGTGCAACACCGTTTGATCTCCCTTACCTCATGAGGTTGACCCTCGTAAAGCATGACTCTTTTATGCCACTCTTGAACGTTGTGTGGATTTTGTCTAAGAAGTACACTGTTCAATAACAGCAATCTCCTCTCCATGAGGTGCTCGAATCTTGCTAAACGGAGCTCCAATTCAATGTCATCTGAAAAATCAGTACAGTCGCATTAAATTAGATTTTATCAACTGTCTTACGAGGACAGTTGAGCAAAGAACTTTAAGCGCACCTTCCTCCGTTGGGTTGGGATTTTTCGCAGCATCTTCCATCCGTTTGCTGAGGCTCAGCTCCTCAAATTGTGCATAGGCATCGAAAACCTGGGTGAAATCTCTTACTGTTGATACCGTCTGGATGGCTTCTTCGTAAATATCTCTAGCCTGTAAAAGCACACGGTTCAAAGGGACAGCCCAAAGAGAATGCTTCGAAAAGCCCCTTCCGACGTCAAATAAATTCCGTATCAAGCTTAAAATAAATTCTTTCTGCCAGTTTTTCAAATTTCATTCAAGTAGACAAGTTTAGCCCTTACTTACTCTTTCAAACAGGCCACTGCGGACGTAATAATCAGCCAGGGAATTCCACAGAGGTCCCAACTGGTCGGTGTATCGCCTCAGTCCACCTCTGATGATTGCGTCCACATTCAGAGACTTTATCTTGGAGGGGTTTTTCGATATCAAATCGCACAGCTCGTTCCATAGCTGATGGTTGGATTTCCCATGTTTGGACACAAAATCATCCTGGTTAACGATCTGAGCTAGCTTTACAGCAGCTTCGTCAAGTCTTCCGGTCGATATCAAGTACTCTATGTATTCCTCTGCGTCCTCTGGAGCCAACTAAAAACAAAAAGAACAATGTGACTGTCGGTTATGGTTCTTTTAGAGTCGCAGCGTCAAAACATTTTCCTCACTTTGAGATATCGTCTGAAGACGCGAACTGCCGTTTCGTATACGTTGTGCTTCTTCAGGAAGCCGATGTAAAGTGGCCACACGCGATGGTGCTGCGTGATGGGTAGGGCTCTGAGCGAGCGATCGAATACTTGTCGAGCTCGAGTGATGAAGCATTGGTCGGTCATCAAAGTGCAATAGTCCATCCATATTCTCGGCATTTTATGCATGAAGACAAGGGCGCGTTCGAACGCGTTGTTCACGTCTTCGTAGAGAGGATCGGTTATACAGCGTCCTTTCAACTGGCTGACTCTCTGGCGAAGATAACTGTACCATAATTTGTAACTGCGGCAAAATAATTCAATGGAAATATCAATCTCTGAAGCTTGGAGGAGGATCCGGATTTACAAGTGCGACTCCTACCTTCCTGGCAGTTCTTTCAGAGCCCGTTCGTAGACGATATTCAGGTTGACGCTCTTTGTGCTTTTCAAATGGTCGATGTAACGTTGCCAATGTTTTACGGAATATGGATTGCGCAGGATTTCTTCCTCGTAAGGTAAATCCTCTTCGTTCTGAGACACAGACACAACAAATTGTTTGAGTTCGGCGCGGGGCGGGTAATGAAAATAATACTTACAAACACGTAGGGATTTCCCTCGGTATCCTCTGGTCGGATCATCTTCCACGCGATACACTCGGAATCTTATTTATTCTTCAAATGAGCTGTGAAAACGTAACGATATACGACTTCAGCGAGCATAACCTCATCCAACCACATCCACAGCACCTAACAAGTGACATAACCTAAAGCCGGACTAGAAGCTCGGCGGTAAGCCACGGAAGCTGTGGAACACAGGAAGGCGCAAGGCGGGTGTTCTCGCGCGACGGCCAATAGAAACCGAATTCAGAAGACCCGTCGAGCTGTACATCTGTCTAAGGAAGTTTATATATGGCCATGCCGACGCAGACGACGCCTTTGGCAAACGTCAACTGTCACTAATTATACGGTTAAGGCCAAAGTTCTTATGGCCTATACTAAACTTCGCTGAATGAAAATGATTAGGATGGAGTTTGGGTGCTGGTTGTGATACCTACATGCCCCTGTACCAGAAGAGGTAAACAGCTTTTCGAACGCTTTGCTAAATTCTATAATTTGTAATAGCGAACACTACTGTGTCGTCTGCCTTGACTTTTCTTTCTGTGTTTACATTGTATCGATCAGCATCGTGCTTATATCGCTCTACCTGCACAATCGTGAAATTTCGAATCAATATTCGCTTAGATTGAGATTTCGCGGGATCCGTTACGATTCTTTTACCTATAATTTCTATCGAGTTATTTGTAGACAGTGCTCAACACTGCCCACATCTCGTTTTACATCACACGCGTCAGATGTGTTTGTATTCAGAAGAAGGAAATAGAAACGAGCTATGAAACGGTGTTAATTCCGTGCGGAAGGCAACAATTGGGAATCGACGTAATACATATTCTTTCACGCCTAGTCCAAATTACATTGAGAATATGCAGGTTACGAAAGCCTTGATCCTCTCCGCGCGTATTATTAGCGGGGAACATCTTCATTCGGTGTAATTTCGCGACCTCTTAACTGGACTAGATATAATCAATCTCTGTCGCTTCTCTAATGATAAAAAAAATGGATTCTTTTACCGAACAACCGTAATAGATCCGACGATGCCACAGTCGCGGAGCCTTGGACGGCTAACATATATTTATTTATAAACCCAGCTGCCTGCAGGGGCAAAGGGGCTGACCATTATACACACATAGAGCTGTAGATATACGCTAGGGCTAGTTTACGCGGGACAGGGGCAGCCATAGCAACCTATTATACATACCTATACACAGCTATGTACGAGTTTGTATATCTAACCGACTCGTTGCACGACAGTCTCACTATAATCCAATCGCCACCGCGATTCGGCGGATACAATTTTTCGAAACAGCACCGATATACATTCGTCAGTTTGGTGGAGCTTCATCCCGCTATTCTCATTAATATCGTTGTTTTGCATTACCGAGATACGCGAGAGAATAACTTTACGACGACAGATCAGACCGGGGAACAACACAGCTCAGGTGAGACGCACGTAGAACTGCATCGTTGCGTTTTGAATTACTTTCCCCGCGTAATACATATACACGGGACACCTTCGCCCCTTATACATCGAGTTTACACGTCGGCTTACGTAGAGTACATATACGTGTATATATATACATATATGTCGCCTCGCATCCCACGAGCGATGTACAATATACGAATTTACTTCGGCGCGATTTTTTCATAAGCAATTACACGCGAATAAATCTAGCCTGGGGAAAGAGAATAGCTATACGGGAACGGGTCGCTGCGTATAAGAATCCTCGCAAAATTGGACGGGCGCCAGTATAATATGATTCAGAAATAAAATTCGATATAGGAACAGCGCGATTTCATGGCCGAAACTCAAACGACGAGTTTATCACCCATCAGTCGCTATATTATACTCGTTCTCGAATCTCTCGCATAATGTAAAGGTATTTGTTCTCCAGACGCCTAAAAAGTTGCAAGAGATCAAGTTACATAGCAGCAAGCATACATCTCCAGGGATGACGGTTACGCTATGGGTGGTCGGTGGACCGGGATCCGGTAAGGGTACGCAGTGCGAGAGAATCGTCAAAAAATACGGGTTCCTTCATCTCAGCAGCGGGGACCTCTTGCGGGAGGAGGTCGCGAGCGGAAGTCCTAGGGGCGGTCAACTACAGGAGTTGATGTCTCAAGGACTTTTCGTACCCTCCGTAAGTATGATAATATGCGTCTGTATGAATGATATCATTGGATTCGACCCTCTTATTCCCGGCAACAGGACGTGGTTCTCGCGTTGATAAAGGAGAGGATCAACAAGGGTAAGGCGGACAACGTCCCGGGAATTCTGATCGACGGATACCCTCGCGAACTTAGCCAAGGACTGGAATTCGAAAAGGAAGTAAGTTCTCAACCTCGCGTATATTTGCCAATAGTGATACGCGTAGAATATCCATGAATTATCTATGAATTCGATGGTCATTCCCAAACGCAAGTAGCCCATTGTTCTAGTTCAATTACTGCTAATTAGACACAGCTTCTTTATCATTGTTGTAACTATAGGCATGCTTTTATCTATGCTTATTGTAAATTGTCGGTTAAAGTTCTCTTCCTTCCTGTGGCTTGGACTTATCAGACCTGTTTTATAAGAGCTCTCATTTGTTGGTCAATTGGCTTCGTCTTTTTAACTTTTTAACTTTTGACTTCTGACGGAGCGTTGGTTAATTAGGATCGCTATTAACATCCAATTACCTGCTATGGCCACTTTTCCTTCTTTATTTTTGTTCCTTTTTTTTATTTAAGGTATGTCACTCTTCTCTTTTTACTCTTGAGTTATGTCTTTTTGTACTCTTTCACATCTCTGATCACACTGTTTTCTCTCTACTCTTTTGAGTCCTCGCTGCACGGAAGCCTATATTATACTACAATTTATTTTCACTTGTTCTCACTTTAGATAATAAAGCATTTGTTCTGAGGAGGGCCCCCACTCGGGCCGAAACGTCATAATATTGACTTATGATACTGACCTTTGTTTCCAAGAATTTTCTCTAATTAACACACACTTCGAGGTCAAGAAAATATTTTTCCAATTCGTAGAATATCTATGTGTGTATCGAATTGACCATTTCAGATTGGTCCCGTCGACCTGGTCCTATTTTTCGACGTCGAGAACGAGACCCTGACCAAAAGATTGCTGGGTCGTGCGGCGTCTTCGGGACGAGCCGACGACAATGAGATCACGATTAAAAAACGAATCGAGGTATTCAATGAGAAGAACGGACCGATCGTCGAACACTACAAGCAGAAGGTTGTCAAGGTAAGCTATACTGGAATTACAAGTCTCAATTCCTTTCGCCGATACCTAGATTCTAATGTACTTTTTCCGACCGATCGTTTCACACTGCAGATAAACGCTGAAGGCGCTGTCGAGGACATATTCGCCGAAGCCACCAAAGCGATCGACGCCGTGAATAAAGCTTAAACACATGATGATATAAGATCATCGCGATTCACTCCGTTTAGATAGACAATTTATTTATTTCACCTTAGTACATTATTATCAATCTATCCTCTCAGAAGATCACGCTCTGATATAACTCCTTCACACCGGCAATATAATTGAATAGGTGCTAAGGAATCCTCATCGTCGGTGCAGGAGTATAGTTACAATTTATTTATTCGCGGACTCGTCCGGTTATCCGTAATCACGTATAATATGCCTATAAAATGACAAATAAATATATTCAACAAACGAAACACAAGATCCATGCGATTGCATCGTGATTTTTATTCATTCCTGCAAGGGAAAAGAAACCCTCCATCTATCGTGATCCTCATTTTCATCAATAATTATTATTTCTTTTCTTTCTATTTTTTTTCCCCCCCAACGATAGTTAAATATAGGTAGAAAATTATGACTCAGGTAAACCTATGTATACCATCGCTAGTCAGGGAATGCATATGTGATATTATTATTCAGGTTTATTGAACAGTGATATAATTTCATCAAGATTGTAAATATTTATATTTGATAATTGAGTTAGGGTTCGTTCGTACACCTCCTATTCGCCGTGCTTAATAATCTATAGTTCTTTATTACAATATCGTTTTTATTCATCTTTTTTCTTTTTTTACTTCGACATTTTTTCTTCCCATTCAATATGAGTTACAATTTGCACCTCTATTCAATTCTTTAAACTGGCCAACTTTTTGCCCAATCGTACTCATACGTTTTGGGGAGTATGTGTATGAATGGGTGTCCCTGTGTGTGTGCATAACTTCGGTGATCCGGTCCGAAGACAAATTTTATACTTTGTTTTTAAACAACTTCTATAGGAAAAATAGGTAATTATTTTATAGAGGACTCTATATGCGTACATGTATGTATATATTCGATATAACTTGAACATTCAAAATACTTTACAAATTTTACTTTTCTTCTCTTATTTTTCATTTCTTTTTTTTCTACTATTATTATTATCATTATATCTTCTATCGGGGTCAGCTATTACCTATGTAACAGTTATACGATTTTTTTTTTTTTTTTATTACACTTCACTCTATTTAATCGCTTCATACAAATTCACAAGTTGCGCGGACCAGAACGGAATTGTATTTATATTTCCGTATCACTTATCTACAAAATTTGTCTACGAATAAAACATAAACCAACGAAAGGACGCGCTCAAGTGCCATCCGCACGTAGAGACCTATGTACGCAATATACCTACACTCAAGACACATATAACGAAGAAGAAAAAAATGTTAATCAAAGGAACGTTATTCGCTCATATCAAACGGTAAAGCATTTTTTAGGATAACTAGTTTATATCAACACAATGAAAAATGGGACGCAAAGATTCAAACAACCAACCAAACAAATAATTAACAAACAAACAATACCACGTAAGCGTAATTACTATATGTTTTCCTAAAACAGAAAAATATTCGGTTCTCACAGTCTCACAGAAACTGCATATTATTATTTCTTTAAGTGTATTATTATACCTGTACTTAGTATTTTAATGTTTTAATTAATAAGAACAATAGCTGGTATATGTGTATCCACATGAAGAAGGAAACAAGAAAAAACCAATATTAATTGAAACGTCTAACTAGCTAAAATGAGAACGAACTCGGTGCGAATATTATTTATCTATAATGTATATCTACAAATGCATGGGTCTGCAAATCATTATCATTGTTTATAAAAAATGTAAATCAACGGTTGACAATATGGAGGAAAATAAAAAAGAACAAAATAAATATAAATACGTATACATTAACAGGTCCGGGATTTTATAATTTGCCAATGGCAAATCATGAGAATATATTAATCGGTTGAGTGTTTCTTGATGTAATATAAGATTAGAATTGACGCAAATGGAATCGAATCGGACGAGCTCTATAAGCATATGTATACCGTGTGCGTGTGCATACATACATGCATTCGTTTATACATACGCTTGTACGAGTATGTATGTATGTATGTATGTATGTATGTACGTATATTTATACTACGTGCATACATCCATCGTACATATACATCCAGAGTGATGACGGCGCGATCCCGCGTTATTCGAGATATTTTTAGACTCCTAGATTTGGAAATATTTTGCGCGAACGATAGCCGTCAAGACCGCGGATCATGCACCATCAGCTGCGGTATACCTGTACAATTTATCTTTATACAAGATTATTTAGAATAATAACCGCGAATAGCTATGCAATCTAATTCATAAACCAAGCGCGCAATGTTAGCTATATTACATAAATATTGATCATTCTTTCATTTTCTCTTTTCTTTCGTTTAACATTGAATCAAAATAATTCCCTTTCATATCGAACACGGCCTACGGTTAAAGAAATTGATCCAACTCTCTATCGTATGCATGTAACATACGTGAACACGTTATAATGCGAGATAGAAAATAAATAATGGTATATCGTGATAATATGACTGAAGAAAGATTCCTCTCGCAAACGAATGCATATACGTTGAGTGATAATTAACAATATTCTCATTATATTTAATCTTATTCTCATTATTATTATTATTATTATTATTATACGCGCACGAGTTCGCGTGGATATAGTTTTTTGATTTTTAATAACTTGATATAATTTTATATGGTATACCTATAGTATAGTATGTAGAATTATATTTATATTTACTATCTATATTTATATTGCGTATATGCGTGCATGTGACCTGCAAACTACGAACCTTACACATATCGATATCCTCGATCGTTTAAACGTATATTGGGGACAAGTTCAATGTGAGCCGTGAAATAACGTTGTTGCGTATCGTAGCGCGGGTTGTGCGCGAGCTCTTTATTATTTGGAGCACCATTATCCGACAGTCGTGGCACACGACCATCGCAACACCGCGCAGCCTTTCGGCTACTCGTAAATCACCAGTCCCGTAACGCGAGGATGACGCCGACGTCCGTGCCGGACTGCTGTTCGCACTGCTGCAGTAAAATCTCCGACTATATTCATAGAACGGAACAAAAATACCAAAACATTAATGAATCCCGCAACATAGTATACAATACAACATAATCGCCCTTCAATTCAAATTACACCAATATACCTTTTATCCAACGTTTGTGCCGAGCTAGCAGCTGGGCTATTGTTGCTCGGTGGTAGACTGTTGCATGCCGCTCCCTCGTCGTCCTGGTGGGAGCTGCCCGCTACAGAAGGTGTTGGTGTCGGGGTAGGGGTCGTATTCCTTAGGCCTGGATCGCGGCGTTTTGAGGCCGGAGATGCCGGCGCGGAGCCTACGCCACCAGCTGGGCGAGGCCAGAGGCTACGGACAGTACCGTGACTCGGAGAGGAATAGTCCTTTCCGTCTACTTCCGAGGGTGGTGAAAGCATAAGACTCGGCGACAGGAGGACGACAGGGACATGAGCAAAATGCTCCGTAGGTATCCGCATCTATATGGATTGAGATTTGTTATATAAATTCTATCGAAACATTTTTCATACCAAATTTTTCATTTACTTTCTTTGTCTTGTTCTCTGATTTCCTATAGTAAATCAAGTTTGGCGATTACTGACCTTTGAGTGGCATTTTACGCAAACTGTACGTTCGCAGAGACGGCATCGCTGTCCCCACGGACCGAGGATACCAAACCTGGTTTTGAGGCACAGGAAACATACGCGTCTCTTTTCTACGTCTTCCTTGACGCGACCCTCAACCGGAAGCGACTCGAGTTCAGCCTTAGTTAGGACGCTACGGATATGAACGATTTCTTCTAGTGTCAATGAGAGACGATCGTTCATGAACATGTTGCCGAGCGACGCGTTGCCTTTGTTTGGCGACTTCTGTAAATTCGAAATTTCAAATTCATACAGCTTATTCTCAGAAGATTCCTAGAAGAATCTGATCCGTACTATTCAATCTTCTAGATATTACATAATCGTGCGAAACGGGGATAATACCTCCTGGGCTAGTTCATCCTGTGAGCTGTTTATGCTCGAAGGAAATTCCGGATCAAGGAGCCCACGATCCTTGACCTTCGTGTTGACCGTTGTGGTGGCTGTAGCGTCGTTACGGTTTCGTGGCTCCTGTTGTCTGCTCTGGGGCCTCGAATGCGGAAGCGACAAGGTCCCAGGAGCGCCACCAAGTCCTGCACCGGTCGCCCCGACCACGGTGTGTCTACGGCTTGAAACTCTTCTAGACGGGCATTGGGTTGCCAGGTCGTACGCTGTGTCAAATATATACATGTATATAGAATATTGAAATAGTGATACACGATTACAATTTTACAACATGCCGATCCTATTCTTACAACTATAGACTAACATGCGTAATCGAAAAATAAATATGAAAGTAGGAAAGGAATGAGTACCGTGTTTCACCATCTACAAAATCGTCGAAAATAATGGACGTGCAAAAAGTTCGTTAGATACAAGTGCGTGTGTTACCTATATGTAAACATATAAGTATAAGGATATCTATATGAAATTGGCAACAGAAACGAAAAAATAAAAAAATAAAACTTCTGACATAGATATAGGATCTTCAATTACACTCTAGTTGCGTATCGCAGAAACGATGGTACTCGTTCCTCGTAAGTCTCAGCCCACCTGTCCGTCGCCATGGATTCGCCGACTCACCGGCCCTCCCTCTCTGCCCGCCTGTATCCTCGTCGATATCCTCGTCGTCTCCCTCGTCCCTCCAGCACTCGGTCGCATCGTCATCGAATCTCGTGACAACGTCGTCGTCGTCGTCATCGTCGTCCTCGTCGTCGTCGTCTTCCCCGTCAAGCTGCAAGAAAATAAGAACACGTATATGTCTATTAGATTGTGTCAACAAAAAAAACCCACATCATCTTTTTTTTTCGGGCCCTTTCGAAAATAGCGAGTGCTTGATAAAAAATAAATTGTCCCCAAAGCTCAGCTATGTAGCTTGAACACAGAATTAGCGCATTTGAAAATAAGATTTCCCATGTATTTCAAATGGCAAGATTCCTCTATTTTAGTTTCATCTGTATAACTTTTTTCATTTTATCAACTGATAAAAATAAAGTGCTACTAGCGTTGCATCCCCTCCCGAACTCGAGCCTGTGTTGGTTTTACCGTAGGAAAGGGACCGTCCAGTGTCACCGAGTATTCTCGGTATATGATTACACAGGTAGGTAACAAGGTGTATAGCTACCTTGAAATCGAGAGGAATAATCAATCGCCGTGGTTGATAGCGGGGTGCGATAGTTGGGTCCGCAGATTCTCGCCTCGATGATTTCGGCGTGGTAACTAGTTCGGTGTTACCTGCGGCTGCGTCATCCCGGGCTCCGGCACCTGAAACATCATAAATAAGACCCCTAATTAGATAAAGCTACGGGATATACCTATACATAGTAATTGGATTGAGTTCGGCACCGCGAGGAGTCGCACGCTACACACACGAGGAATACGAGGCTCATATAGTATGTAAGCGTACAGGTATATAATGTGTATTACCTATGCGAGATATTATCCCAGCGATTGGGTAAACAGATGGAGGATGAATAACGATGAATAATGGATGATTACCTGATACCCTAACGCGTCTCCTACGCGACTTACAATTCCTATTTGCGCGACGTTTGTCATCCTCGGCTCCGGCGCCTTGGTGAGCCTTTTTTTCCCTACTAACGCTCCTGATCTTCGAATCGATAACGAATCGTTGCCCCTTGGACGACGCATCTCTACGCCTCGGATGCGCCACGTCCTGATTATCCTGGACACGCCACTGAGCCGCAACGTCCTGCGCTGGCTCCTGTTCCTGCTCTTGTTGGACGGGTGGAACTTCGCCCAGGACGATTCTACGCGATTCACCACCAACCGCCAACAACATCGCCTCCTAAGTACAGAGGAGCCGGCGGGCCCTTCTCACGCACTCGATTCTACCGCCTGTCTAGCTCCGCGCCGAATTTATGATACCGGGAAGAACCTGGGAGACATTATCGCCAGACTCGACTGAGTCATCGTCCAGTGGAGCCGATTAATATATATTCAAGACAATTACAATGATCTCTCCGGCGAAGTGATATAACCGTATACCTACTATAGAAGATGAAGGGATTTATTTAATTCCGTAAACCGCCTGGATTATTGATCGCACAGCGCACAGCTGGGTGGCCCGCTCATCACCAGACGTCCATCTTATACGATATTTATTTACCCTACGTACGACAATCAGAGAGATTTCGTTGACTAGAGAAATATACTGTATTTATTGGTCCAGCGAAGCGACGTTGGACCGTATATATATGTAGTGTACAGCTAACGCGATAGATTTGAACCGAATTACGGCACGTATCACCGGATACAACTATACGCGCTCAATCATATTGATTTTTCAAAAGTCCGAAGCCGTATTCCGCGCTGTGTTCCGGAATAACGACAGTCAGCCAATATTCAATCTATTACGAGTTATATCCGTATATACCTGTAAACGTAACACACAATATTACACTCGACAATACTATTTACTCTGCAAATTCGTTGCGAGTTTCGTTTCGTTTCGTTTCGTTTCGTTTCGTTTTGATTAATTCCGTCTCGTTCCACAGCCATTCGTTCGAACCTTGCGTATAGATAGAACACGAGGGTGCGCGCATATAGTTCGAACCTGACTCACGCGTGATAGATCGAGATTTGATAAATAACCCCGAGCCTATATAGAGTCTGACCGGCGAGACCGAGCGATAGGCTAAAATCGCGAATACGGAAATAACAGGTGAAACGTGTGGCGAAGGTGATTGTTACCTCCACCAGCGTCAACCCCGGACTGTTCGCCCGGGTGAGATGTTCGGGCAATCGTGAATGCGCATGTCCGCTCGATGTATTCGTATTCCTTATACTATATACCCGAGAGCAAGTATATGCGTATACTATATAGACATATAGTTGCAAAAGTATATTGCGGGGGCGCGATCCGTACCTGATGACGCATGAGTCCTCGCGCACGGGTGTATGCGCGGGTGCCCGACTCCTGCACGAGTTGGCTTACGTCATTCAACCACGTGCGTGATTGAAGAGAGAGCGCAATATGCACACGTTGACGCTGTTTCGTGCGTTAGAGACGGGTGAAACAGCGACGGTTCTGTTTCGACCCGGTTTACTCAGCAATACACGTTCACGTTCACGTTCACGTTCACGTTCACATTCGTATCATACCGAAATTTGCCTTCATCGTACAACATAACACGAGCCATTCGAAGGCCCGAACTGCGCCGCTTGGCTATATATCTTTATAGCTATAATGTATCATAATGTATAGGCGGAGATATGCATGGGTATACATATGTCGGGTAGTTTTATTGATTTATCACCTAGGCGAGACTGGCAGACGTATACCCGTATACTGACTAACCGTCCTCGTCGTCTATACATCGACACGCGGGATGCAGGAAGCGAGGCTGGTAAACTGTCGTTTCAATATAGGTATAGGTATAGGTATAGGTATATGCTGGTTTCGCTACACTTCTACATTATCGAGGCTTCGCGAGGGGTACGAAATATGGGTCGGGTATCTCGTTACGGCAGGCGGACTTTACAGTGCAGGTCGAGTCAGTCATTTTGAGGGAAGAATGCGAATAGTTTTGAACCGTGCTATTATATAAGAATTTCTTCGTGTTAGATGATGAATAGAGTTCGTGCTGTATTCCAATAGTTCAATATGTCGCCATATGCAACGACTTGTGTGGGACTTTTAATAATCGTTATTATCATTCCTTCTCATCGAGATATGAAAAAAATAAAAAAATAAAAAGAAGAAGAAAGAAAGACGGGCCTTTGTCACGTGGGAAAGATCCAGTTTCTTCACATCGTCTTCTACAATATTAACCACCTGTACGCATTACAAGCTCTCACTCGAGATACACAACGAGTTAATCTCAAAACAAGCATAAAGAAGCACGAAGTGTTAATTAACAAATAAACGAACAGACCAATCATCTAATTGTTTCCTGTTTTTCATCACTGTCATCATTCATATATATACATGTTTGAACACATAGTATAATCACATTGTCAGAACGACGAATCGCAGTCTATAAAAAGACACGACGATAATTGCCGGGGACCCGCGATCGCTAAAGTACAGTTAGAATTGTCTGAATGATTCACACAAATCTGGCGTATCTGCAGTATACAGCCAAATCAGCGAACGATTTTACCTGAAGTATTCGTAGTTAACTCTTCACGCTCCATCTCTATTTTCAATCGCATCGTAGGCTCACGATTCACTGTTAATGGACCGCCCGAATCAACCGAGCCATTTTTGACCGATATCGCGTATTCAATGATATTCGATGATAGTAACATTCAGATGTGGATATGGTATACCAATTAATACATATATGGGAAATAGCGGTCCAACTAACGGGCAAACTAAGGTCCGGTTGACTGCTGCACCCACATTGAAATCATTTTCGAACCCATATAGTATAAGCCGACATTTCAGCGTAGATATATTATAATTCACGCGAGTATATTACAGATCCGAGAGAAAGCCTACACGGGTATATATTACGCGAGTGTAAAACGCCTCCAAATCCAATCGCCTCCGCGATATGACAATCCTAGGCACACCGGGACGTGGGCTGCTACACTGTTGGTTCGATAGTGATTCGAGAAGTGTAGAAAAGAAAAAATAATATAACCAAATAAAGAACGAACGCTGTCACGTCTCTTGGAGAGCGACGAGCGGTACTGCCGCGGTATGAAGATCTCGCGGGATCACTATACAGCAGCTGAGCGCTAGTCCGCCGCCTTTCCTTTCGATCCCTTTCCCTCGGCGATATAGTTACGTATACTTAAGTTATACCGCTAACCGGACGGCGGTTCCACCACGATCGGTAGTAGACGGCAATTATCTAACCGCAATGCGAAATCGACTTCTAGACCCCGTTCCGCCGATCACTTTGACCTCAACTTACGATTAGAACCGAACGCACAGGCACATAGTCAAACGAGAATCAAGAACGAGGTATTTTATTACACTCCGACATACCTGGCGCGTCGTCTCGCGTGGGAGTCGTCTGCTGGTTCCTGTTCCCGGAAGCCACCTTCTTATTGTTGGAAGACGGACGGAGGGGCCTCGGCGGACGCTTTATGCTCTCCATCAGCAGCTCCCGGGGTGTCGACTGTCTTTTCAAAGGTGGTAACTTCCGCTCCGATGCCTTGAACGTAATCGTTAAGAATCGATAGATTAAGCGGTAGAATTTGCAATTGTATATATCAAGTTATCAGAAGCCTCGATTATGCATCTACAGTAGTAGTACGTCTCTTTCGACAAGTTGACAGAGTTTGACGAGGATTTTGACAGTTATAAGCGATAAACTTTCTAAAATTTACATAATATGTAACTTTTTGCCGGAAATGATTAATTTTTATATAACAAGTTCTCAATCACATGAATAACTGTTGTATAATTTCTTCTTTTTTTTTCTGATCATTCGTCAAATCATCATTGGGGACTTTGTGCGGACGAACAAGTATATATTACTACCTGTGATTACAAAAATACCTGGAAAAGAAAGAACAAGAGAACAAGAGATCAATCTATTATCTATATACGCTGTATTTTGTATCAGAACTATACGCGTATAGAGGGGTACGCGTATAGGTATCCCCGGGTATCCCTATAGCTTCACAGCGTAGGGAATAGGTATTTGCTAGATCAGCACCCGCGTTTGAGTTATAATCTCGGGCTTATTATCTTATCTGATAATAAATAAACTGAAAAAAAAAAAACAAATTTACGAAAGCAGCGTAATAAATTATCACCTGCGAATCGCCAGATAGACTATTGTTTGCCGAGGGAAGTGAAAACGAATAAGAGATGTTATACCTGCGTTATGTACCCCACGTAGGATATACGAACGCGGAATACTCCTGCACCCTTGGTCGACCTTCGGGTTTAGGTAACATGGATTCTACGCGATTTAATCGCTCGTGACGTTTGTAAATTGGATTTTATCGGATTAGTGTGGTATTTACCTTTTTCAGGGGCGGTCTACTCCTGATGAAGTCCAGTATCACCGCGTGGGCGTCCTTTCTCAGGTGTGGCGCGGGCGACGGCGTCTTCCTAAGGCGATATCTTCGCGCCCTTATATCGTCCATCAAAATTTCATAGGGAGTCAACTCGAACTCGATACCTCGTCCGGTTCCCCGTACCCGTTTACCGCCGAGATTTCCCTGTCCATTTCCTCCACCGCCGATTGATCCCTCGACCTTCTTCAATTTAACTCCTCTACGTAGCTCGCCGATTACTTGCACCCAGAATCTCGCCTGCGGCAAACAGTCGTCGACTATTTTATTACTCTACGAAATCGCAACCATCAACCGCGCATATATCCTCACAGACACGCTGCACACACACACACGATATAATTGTAACACCTAGTTGAATATAAGTATACCTTGTATCCAATAATAAACTTCTAAAACACGTATATGATATGTTCGTACCAATGCATACCTCTACCTTGGTAAACTATGAATAAACATGCCATGCAAATGTGGCGGCGTGCACGCGTGTACCATAAGTTCCTGTGTTTCTATATACTATGAGAACAAATGCACAAACGGGTGTATTATACTTAGACGTATGTCAATCGCCTATAATGAGTTTATTGGGGTGATATTGTTACCCTTTTCCTTCGTGAGTAATTATAACATTTCTCATTCGAAAACGTATGAGATATGATTTTCATTTTCAACTGGACTTACTCGACCGGGTTTTATGGTATAGGTATAATAGGTAATTTTGCAGAGTCCGATTTCATAAAAGCTTGAATTTTCCGTGAAAAAGAAGAAGAAAAAAGAAAGAAATCAAACAATTAATTGAGATATAATCTTTGAATTTACTCAAACAACCATATGTATCACCTATACAACTCTCTAAAGCTATAGTTATTCCATGGCTATCTTATACCTACGTACTTGCAGCGCCCGCCATATCCTGACGTTAGTCTATATAGAGGAAGGGAACAAGGATTATTTTCATTATACGTAATATATGTATCCCAATTGAAAATATAATAGTAAGGTATGTCGAGAACAATCAATCGATCGATCAGTATATACTATAATACTGCATCGAGTGAATCAGCTTCTGTCGCGGGATCGCGATCCCTAGAACGATCTACGTACGTCCGAAGACCGTATAGAAATATACATAACATATATAGTGAGATATACTTTGATCGCATGTAATTCACTCACCCAGTCGCTAAAATCGAGGGTATCTAGATGATGGTCCCCGGTAACCTTGGCCGACGAACTAGAGTTGCCCTGCTTGTCCGCAGCCACCTTCTCGAGGAAATGGGAGAGCTCGAGAACCTCCGCGACAAGGGCGCGGATCACAGCCTTGTAGTGGGTGTCCGCCTGTTCTTGCGTTCCCTGCAGATGCCTCGTGCACAGCTGCACCAGGACAGAATTGAACGTTCATTAGCTCGTTTACCGTAACGAAATGGCAAAGTGAACCGTTCACGGCGAGACGATAGAACGAAAGGAAAAAAAACGTGAGACTCACTTGCAGCACGGTATTGACGGAGCACGGGGCAGGTGGACGTAGCCTAGGCGGTGGTGTATTCCTCCGTATGTATCCCGGATGATGCACTCCGTGGCCAACGGGCGTCTGGTGTGACGGGTCGTCTTCGCTCTCACCGGAATCCCTCTCGATACCCTCGTCGTCGGTTTCCTGCAGACGTTCTTCAACCTCCGAGTCATCTTCTGGAATGGATCAATCGGTCAACCATTATTCCGCTGACCTGGCTATACCTACGCCGCATTCCCTTGCGGGTAAACGAGCCCTTTCCGAAAAACCTAAACCAACGTGAAGGGAGTGCTTTCCCGCAAAGCGATACTGCAGACCCGTGCTGTTCCTCCGCGCATCGGCTTTCTCTATATCTATATATGCATGCCTATCGGTATATAGGTATAATCTACCTTTCTATCGTTTCTGCTCCGGTTCCGCAGCACACGTACAACAATATGTCCGAATGATGTGTACAGTATAGTTATGTGTATACCTACACGTTGAGAGCAGCGCGAAAAATCGGGGCGATGGCGCCGGAACCAGATTCATTGTTAGTCTCTAACTACTTCCGGCGGCACCGCATTCACCGTGAAAAATTGACCGTCGACTGACTTCGTTAAATGAGAATCAGCAACAGATCGCTCCGATATACTATTTATAACATGCTATAGGCGTGCAAGTACAAGAGGATCAAACCTCCGCAACCTTGGCGAAGAATAATAAACCGTCTGCAATCTGATAAGGAAACGTGATAAATTTCGCAGCCTTCGAAACTTGACCGATATCTCCAGAGTTTCCGATTTTTGTTTTTTTTTTTTGTTTTTATTTTCTCCCGTCTGTTCACACGCCACTATAATTATACGTATAATACACGTACGCGCGGCAGGATGTTGGAACAACGACTTTCCGATTCTATACCATGTGAATTCATCCTCATACGCATTCGCATATTCGCTATGCGATGCTCTGAGAGTGACTTCAATTACCTTTGTCCGGGCTGCTGAATAAGTTGGATATATATAAGACTGACGATTTTAAATCGAGCGTATTTTCTAAATAATGTTAAATGTATTTTATCTGCATTCTCACAGATATATTCCTATATACCGAGAAAGTTGCATAGCGCATAACAGAGACTGCTGCAGCAGGTAGGTAAGAGGAGGTACACGGCAGGTATAATATGGGACCCGAGAGATTTCACGTCCGATCGCAATCCGCCCTAATTCAATCTCTGTCGTATAACATATACCTACGGCAGACTCTTCGCTGTGTGAACGAGAGTATGTATTCTGTTAATTTCTATTCCAAGAAAATATTTCTAACGAAAGTTTTCTCCCTCGCGCAGCAGTGCATACCTCGCTTAATGAGAATAAGAACTTTGCCCGACGTGTACGCAATTACCATATACATACGAACTTTTATATACAGCTAATTATATTAACGGATATCCATTATAGTTGATATAATACCAATAGATAATTTCGCAACAACATAATATGTGCGCTTAGAGATGAGCAATAGCTGTGTGTGTGCGTGCGTGTCATCTTCCACGAAGTTGCAAATAATTTTAAGAATTTTTTTCCTCACGCGGGATGAAATGTATAATGTTATACCTATACGTAATTTTTCGAGATACAATGGGTATATGCTTACCGGGTTGCGTCATGAGCGTTATAAGGGCTTCTAGGTCGGGGGCAACGCGTCTTTCCTCCTCTTCGTCAAGCCCAAAGTCCAGGGCTCCGAATACTATCAGGCCGAGTGAAAAGACGAGCTGAAAACAGGATGCAGAGAAGCATAAATATACATGTACGATGATAAGTAGGTATGGCCGTTGTTATGTTAACCTCGGCGTATATATATATAAGCATATATGATTCGGTACAGCGGGAAATGAGTCCAAAACACGTACAGTGGCGGATATTTTTTTGAATTTCACACACACACACAATGCATATACCTGATCTCAACTTGAATGGTCAGTTGTGTTTTATCTCTCCCCACCACCCCGTATCTGGTTCCGTTATTCATGCCGTTTGGACCGCGAGAGTTAGGCAGAGGCTGCAGACAATCCTATACTACCTACGCCGTGTAACAGTTTACAGGTATCCGGCTACAAAGTCGTCCGCAGCCTCTCGCACCTGTCGCTTCTGACCCCAGGCCCTCCAACTCCGCCGATTACGATACGGTAATAATGAAGTTTTATTGTTCACAAGACGAACAGGGAACGTAGGGTGCAAGAAATATGATATATTGTCGGATACAGGTACAGGTACAGGTACAGGTACTCTCTTGATCACCGTATAGCCCATCGGACGTATGTAATTTATATACACATGCAGAGTATAAGACACACTTACGTATGCGGCAGCATGAGAACTCATCGTCGGACCAATGATTTCTAGATTCTATAATGGATGAATGACTACGCTTTTAACATCGGATAGAGAATAATCTCCTCGGCGGTCCGTGCATGACAGATTACAGACTGGGCTTCGTTTTGTCTCTAGGCTCAACACCGCGACGCGAAGAGAGACACGGATCTATAATTGATCCACAGCAGCTGTTACTTATAAGACGCTGCTACCTGAATGCCGCATATGCCTGCCTATAACAAATTTTCTCTACCTTATGAACGTATGTTGTGAAAATAGAATATAAATAAACGAGAATGAACATTGCGGAGATGATTATACAGGCCGAATCCAAGCAAGGCTTGAGCTGTGCAGCGTGCCTACTTCAAATTTAAGGAGACGATCTGGTCTCCTGTACTACAGAACTGTGGATGTGGGTGCCCTCCCTCAGGCGTTCGCTGGACCGTGGTGCGACATCTCATAGGACTCGTTGATCAATATATGAGTCAGGATCCTGTGTTATCGTAGCCACGATTGCACGGATTTATCTCGAACTCTTCCGTGAAAATTGAACAGCTGAATGTCACAGCGATTCGGTTTCCAGCAATTTGTGAAAAACATTCAACATCGTCTGCCGCACAGATGTCGATGATCATAAACGAATACGGATATACGGTAAATTTTATGCCCCAGGTCATAAATCTCGTTGAAATTTTACTTCGCTATGGACGACTCCTCCACGTTCAGCAGCAGGCGGCCCTTAATTGTATTGTGTTCGGAATCCGGACCGGAGAAGGATCCGGTGCTGACCAGCTAGTTCCCTGCAGTCGTGGCCCGAGACGGTACTTCCTGGGGCGTCCCGGAGGGGACTGCTGCAGCGCTTAACAACGTCACGGACCCGTAAAGAAAACAATCGCGTACAATAGAATTGCGGGAGGGATGGAATGAGATACGCGGCACCATGGTTTAGCTGCTATACATACCTATACAGGGTGATCCATAATGCAGTACCATCCTTACACCGGTGAATTCCTCGTAATAATGTTGGTCTCAGATTTTTACGAGGAATCCACCGGTGCAGTAAGGGAAGTACCGCATTCTGGATTACCCTGTATAGTATAGGAGTAGGCTGGCACTTTAGGGCCGTGAGAACGTTAACGCTCGTGCAGTAGAGCTATAGATGCCGCAGGGGGTACGTGAGGGGAGGGAGTCGTGGGAGGAATTGAGAGTAAGGCAAAAAGAGAGAGGACCAGAGAAAATGAAATATACCTGTATACAGAGACCGAGAGAGAGAGAGAGAGAGAGAGAGAGAGGGAGGGAGAGAGACGACAAAGGGGCATAAAGTGTGCCATGAAGAGCCCCCGCGCAAATACAATTTCTATACTCACGGCCGTTTATGTATTATATGTTTAGGTATGTATATGCATATGTATATAGATTATCTACAGTATCAGATAGGTATACCTGTACCATCATCCTGATCGGAGGATGACCACCATTGCCCGCGAATGGGGGTCAGCGTGCCAAGAAACGGGCATACAAACGCTCAACTAACAAGAAAAAGAAGTATAAGTATAAGAAGAAGAAGAAGAAGAAGAAGAAGAAGAGAACTTAACTCGAGTTAAAACTTCAAACGGTTAAATGGTAAACAGATGGTGATCCAGCTCACCGAAAACCTGCAGTCTAATGTATTAAGGTGTATAACAGCGTCCGTTCGATACAACATCCCGACAGACCAATGATTGCAATATTATATTCGCCAATGTTATATTATATGCGAGCGAAACCAAGGTGCTGTATTACCTTCTGTTCCGACGTGTACGGCTCTCTGGAATCTGTAACAAAAATGAAAACGATTCTTTGAGCGAGTCTGTTATAATTGGACGTAGTTATTATACTGTAAATGGCATGTAGAAAAATGCAGTAGGTACCTAGGTATAATGTAATGACTCGCCTTACTCAATAATTATAATACACCAATATTATGCAGATATTGAATGAGTAATCGTATATATATATAGTATATAAAATACCACGCCAGTGGCTATTCGGTTAGTTTCATTGTTTTCATATATGACGCATAGCAAATAGCCGCACTAAATTTTTAAAGAGGACATACAAAGCGGGAGACCGTGGTCTTGCGTTGATAGCGAAATGCGGCACAGATTATCTTTCTATAGTTGACGTCGAATATTACATGCGTCTATCGTTGATGACTAAAGTGTTGTTTATAGAAGTGGTAAGCGTTAGGGTCTACTCTTAGCTTATTACTTCGGATAAAAACGCATTGTCATATCGGCGGAGTATATATATGTCATAACGAGTAATATCTGCATCAGTTGGAAATGAAATCTTTGACCTTTGTAACTCTCGATAAAATTACGATACCCATATATTGTTGACCCACATATCGTAACCCGAGGTATACCCATACGATCAAGATACGTAAATGTACACTGCAGGGTGACGCAGAATTCGTGACGAGAAATTTACAGGGTAAATCTCGATCAAAAACGGGATCGAAATTTCCTTAATGA
This sequence comes from Tenthredo notha, assembly GCA_914767705.2. NCBI lineage: Eukaryota > Metazoa > Arthropoda > Insecta > Hymenoptera > Tenthredinidae > Tenthredo > Tenthredo notha. The sequence goes on along the minus strand of OU611919.1, from coordinate 8,100,839 downwards.
TCTTGTTAATTCCTCGTCACGAATTCTGGGGATCACCCTGTATATTGTATACCTACGCGCCTGAATGAGAGTGTGATTCTACGATACTTTGCCAATAAAATCAGAAGTGACTGTATACAATCTATACCGTAAATGTATGTTGAAGCTTTATTCCCTCTGCTATAGCACTAGTTCAGTCTCTGCGACTGGCTTATCGGCGCATTTGTTACTAATCGACCTTGCAAGGTCCCGCCTTATCACTAGTTTATCATCCGGTATCCATCCTACGATGAACGACCGTCCTACGATATCACGTACGCTTTCATCATTCCACAGCCGGTTACACAGTTCTTATTCCAGGTTAACAATCGAGAGAACGTATCGTGGACTGAGCCAGGGCCTTTCATCTATTCAGTCCGATCGTCGATCAGTCCCTGGGAAAAACCGAGAGATTCGCTCTGATAGTGACGTTTGAAATTTGCTAAGAGTATAACTCAAGCGGTATAAATTGTCACACGTATGTGCACGACGACAATCCCACGACGAAGCGAGCAAATTTGGTAGGAAGCAGCTGGTTATACGGAACTCGCCGCACACGCTGCGGATTCGAATTGCAACATATCTCAAACCTACGCAAGGCATTCACCGTATTAAGGCTTATCATTAATTATATAAACATGCATTTATCGATAGATACTGTATTATACATATATCTATTGTATCGTAAGGTATAATATACATGCATATCGAATGTATTACGGCTGTGCAGGCTGCTCCCATATATACAACACCGTAACTCCGTCGGCGTGGGCGTTCGTATTGATCGATGAAGCGCGACCTTGCGTGCAGAGACCATCCGTTCTCCCTCGTTCGAGGTGGGATGAATTAAACCGCCTCTCCTTACTCTGTTCTAATATCGTACGTAGGCGTACCGGACGTATGTACGTATACGACCTAACCTAACCCAACCCAACGCAACGCTTCAGAGAAAACGAGAAGGATACTATACACGAAAACAACATCCATACCCCTCGTATAATCGATATATTCTGGCAGGTGTCAGAGATTTCATATCTGTTATGTTTCATTGCCTTTTTTTCTTTTCTTTCAAACCCTTCCGAGCCATATCATATCCCACTGTATACATATACAAGTAATTCGGTCTATCTGTAAATCTCCCGTGTAAACATTGAATTAATATACTATCGTCGGGTGGTGTACCTGACACGTGTCTCTGCGACATAATATTATCATGTTATGATATAGCCGCATGGCTGATCACGTTCCTCAATATTATACCCGCTATATCTACTCAGTACTCACCAGGTTGAACGACAGGGTCACACATGGTGGTCGTGTGGACATCCCCATCTTTGTGCAGTAATACGTGAGCCAATTCCGTGACGTCGTAGAGCCGTTCGTTTCGGGGCACCTCAGCACCGGGGCTGGGATGAATAGCGGCTTTGAAACACTTCGCGCACTGATAACACAGCGCCCAGGCTTGCTCCTCGCTTATCGGCCCGTTGAAAGACCTGAGTATGTCGCCGAGGCTTAGGCAGTTGTTTTCGTTCAATTTGCACCGTGGTCGTACGGGGCTTTTGGCCCGTCCGATTGTTGTTGTGCAGCCACCGGTCTCCGGCGTACTTTCGGCAGATCTCGAGGTTCTGCCAGTGTTTTTGTACGGTGTACAGGGGGAGGAGGAGGAGGAGTTCTTCCTCAGATAATTGTTAGCGTCGATATCCGAATCCCGGGTGAGGCTCATCTTGCCCTCCTCCCCGCGGTAGAGTTTGTATGTTTGTGCCGGGCGCGCGGGGCTCGCGGTCACCGAGTCAAAAGAACTTTTTGTGCCAACGGGTAGACGATCATCCCTGCAGCAGCAGCTGTTTTGTGCATTCCTTCCGGACACCTCCGCGACGCGATTCAGCAACGATTTATTATTCTTTATTTTCTTATTATTCTCGCTCGCCAAACACCCCGCGATCATGCCACGATCTTTGACCAAGATCGGGACTCCGAGTCTTGTACATTTGCTCGAGGATAGTCCAACCGCAAGTCCGTCTCTCGAATCCGGGACGACTACGACACCTTTGATATTGTTATTACCAAAACCATTGATTTCCGGCTCGTAGGTACGATTACAGCACTCGGTCTCGTAAAATCGTCCGTTTTCACAATGAGTATTATTATCAGCCGCTAGGTTGCGGCCGTTCCTATCACGTATCACTTTGCGCGATAATTCACTTTTATCGCACTTGGATCTAGCTCTGTCGAAGGCGTTGAAGTCATTATTAGTGTCGGCTCCCTCCCTCACACAATCACAATCCCTCGCAGCACTTTGTACCGTACGCACTACTTTCGTATTGTCAACTATAATCCGCGACTTAGAACGATTTATATAGCTTAACTTTTTTTCGTTATTTCGAACGATCCCTCGACCCGCCTCTATGTTGTTACTATCGTATTGCGCTATCCCCGTGACCTCAAGTGCCATCACACGTCAACGCGACGATGCGACGCGTCCGCTGTCGGCGCGCAACTGCCTTGATGCGGGATGCCCCGTTCTTCCCTTGTCGAGATAGTCGAACCGGCGATACTCTGCGACAAGACCAATATGGGTGGCGCCATCTGTAATGAAAATCAACAACCAGATCACAGAATTTCAAGGAAAGGTAGCGCCATCCGTGATGAAAATCAACAACCAGAATGACAGAATTTTAAGGAGAGGCGGCGCCCGAGAGATAAAGGATTGACAATAAATAAATAACAATGTTTCCTGGTCACGTCCTACGTATATAAATAAATATGCGGCCTGATTATTTTCATATTTTATTTTCAGCATGGATTTCGTTAACAATAATAATTAGACAAAGAGACTTGAACGTCTAATTATCAGGCTACAAGATGTCAACATGCATATTTCCATGATTTTCAACAATTAGAATTGATGGAAAAATAATCCCGCGAACATCTATTATCCAGCCAAAAAGCGTACTTATTAGATTTCAATGCTTTTGAATCACCAAAATTGATAGAACTATTGGAAATTCAGGGAATTAATGTGACTTACTTTCTCCGAAATTCGTTACAAAAACTATTGGGCATTTCTGGTTCGTATGCGATATGTATATTACAAAATTATAACTTGTTTGTCGTGATAATGGACTGATGCAACGAAAAACTGAGAAATTATGACTCGTTCTTAGTGAACTCGTTAATGGAAAGCGTGAAACAACTATTCTACAGCCACGAGACGTATATGACTGGGTTTCGACGCTCACTGACTATTACAATTATTAAAACTATCGATGCAACATCGAATCGCGAGTCAGTCTCCTTTGAATTGATAAGGAGAACCGTCACATGTCCATCGATTGTCCTCAAGATGTCTAGAGGAAGATTTCGAGGTTTTCCAAACGTGAAGATCAAGAAAGTCTTTCGTCAGATGAGCCTACGATGACTCATTCTCCCTGAAACAGACAACAAAAATCATTAAACGTTCAATTATCAGCTGAAAAATGTACACATTCATATTTCTATGCTCTTGAAAAATCAATTCTTAGTTACTTCGTTTGACATTTACCTTAAAAACTATCAAGCGTTGATAATTGGTCTACAATACACATCGTCACTGGATTATAACGCTTTTCGATCATTAAAATTTGTTAAACTAGCAAAAGACTAGGGTAAGAATGACTGATTGCTGGTGAAATTGACAAAACGAACCATTCAGCGTCCATTGTACAGCCTCCGGATGTACATGACTGTATTCCGACGCTCACTGGCCATCGAAATTGATAGAACTCTCGATGAAAGATCGAGTTACGACTCAGTCTTAAGTAAATTGACGTGGAGAACTGTCATACGCCCATCGATTGTCCTCAAGATGCCTAGAAGAAGATTTCGAGGCTTTCCAAACGTGAAAATCGAGAAGGCCTTCCGTCAGATGAGCCTATGACGACTTATCCTCCCTGAAACAAATAACATAAGCCATCAAATGTTCATTAATCAGCTACAAGATGCACAGATCGATAATACAGATCAATAATATTCATTTCTACTCATAAACGCAATAATAACGGTTCAACCAACGATGGCAGAAATAAAAGAGGAAGGAGGAGGCCGCCCACCCTCCCACTTCCTTCCCCCTTCCTCCAAGGATAACAATACAGCTTACGAGATATAAACGCAATGACATCGGATGCAATAACAATGTAAGCGATAAAAGAGGAAGGGGGAGGCCACCCACCCTCCCACTTCCTCCCCCTTCCTCCGAGATCAATACACATCCAAAATATTTACAAATACGACTACGTAATATAATAATAATTAAAGCTACGACTACGTAATAATAATAATAATAATAATACTTAAAGCTAAAGTCATAAGCCGCGTCCGCGATCAAAAAAAAACGGTCTTGCCTCCCTAGAGGGGCGCGGAGGGGATGGGGGATAAAAAAAACCCCCCACCCCCTCCTGCCGCCCCTCCAGGGAGGCAAGACCGTCGTATGTACAGAAGGTATCATACGCAAAACATAATAATTTAATTATCGTTTCGGGAGTTTTATTTATAAACTAATTACATTCATCATACAATCTTATACTCATAATCACAGAGTCTAATGTGCATCTATAATGTGAATTTATGCCTATTGTAAATATCATCTAGATATTACTCTGCGTGTCGTATTATACTTCACATAACATGTTATGTCAAGTACAATAACATCAAACTCATGACAGTGCGAAGAGCACAAAATTATATCAACTATAAACTATACACTATATAAAATATTATTCCAAATCGGAGATAAGCCATAAAGGCCAAAAAAAAAAAAACTATATAAAATATACTATATGGTATTCACATTATAGATACACATCATACACTGTATCGTATATACTATATAGTATACCAGATACTATATAGTATATACCATATACTCTAATTAAACTACTTGGCGACATTCCCACGCTGTCCTTGTGGTGCGGCATCTTGAAGAAAATGTTGGGTTGTTCCTCTGGAAGAATCTTCAGAGTTGTTCCATTCCATTCCATTGTTGAAATCCATTCCCCGGCTCGCCCGATATCATCCTGTGGACCAATTTCATATTTTTATACAAAGCTATAGTTTGCAGAGGAACAAAGACTAAAAAATACAATTAATATAATATCGTGTCGATTATGAGTGATAATATTTGTATTACGAATGTATTCGGGGCTCATACTCCTTTAAACCGCTTTAACAGAGCCACTGTTGTCCATGCGACACGTTTTTCAATCTTTTTTGTTTCATTCACTTGAGTCTGATTTCATTTCGACTTTATTCTTTCTTTGGTTCATGTTTATGTTTGTGTTATTTCGGTTCATATTATTTTAGTTCGTGGCGTGTCATTTTATATAGCGTTGTTTGTAGGCTTTGCATTGCTTTATCGACACTACTGACAGTTGATTTTTTTTTCGTGTTGACTTCATAAATTGATAAATCAGTTGTGAATTAAAATGGGGAAAAGACACGTTACCTGATTTTAATAAGGCGGAGTAGCATCTTATCCCCGAAAGTTGACCGGTGAAAAAATATGTGATGTAGCGATGGCATGTATCTCACAGATCGTAGTACATACATCGCGAAAAGTATCAGCCTTCCTTTCCGAAATACGTATGTGCCTACAAATGAATCAGAAGTCCAATTATATCGACACAAAGATCGAATAGGAGAAGTTCGTAGTTGTACGAGATGAATGACTGCTCGTTAGTTATCTGTGGAAAGTATGATCTATAAAATCTAACGAGTGGAGAAACCGGTAAAAAGAAAAAAAAAATTTTCCATACCTCGAACGTGCCCTAGAACAGCCTGTACGAAGAGTCCGTAGTTGTAGTCAAACTGTCAATGCAGCACGGCAGCTATATAGCTGGAGCACGTGGTCCATTGTTCTAAATACGTCATATTTGCATCCGTGTACTGAAATAATGACCGCACCAAGTTAAAACTATTGTGTTTTCGGTAGAAACACGGCAGAACTCGAGTGCAGTTACGGTTTGGTATTATTAACGAATGTACGAAAAGGTGAGCGTAAATACGTCGAGCTTGCGACCGGCGGTACGTCCGCTCAGCGCCTGGTCCGAGAGAAGACTGACGTCAGTCGTAGTGCCGGCAACGAGGTAAACTCGGGCGGCGGGGGGGAAAAATTAGGCTTGCTGAGATCCGTAAACAACACGAACCCGCCATCGAAGACGCGTGACGCGTGATTCAATCAAGACCAAAGAAAAAAGGGAAGAAAAAAACAATAACATACTGTCTTACGTGCAAGATACATGAGTCTATTGAATGTTTACTGTTTAGTCAATTCTGAGAAACCAAATAAAATAAATTATAGAAACTGAAAACAAATTGTTGAATTCTATTATCATTTTTGAATTATTATTATTTTAATCATACACTCGATTGGAATACTAGCCAACTTTATGCGCTGGTTTAGTTGCAATTCTATGTAAATCATTGGAGCTCATTTTTATCTTGAATAGCCACTAGTGTCTGATCGAGAGTTTTTAAACTAAGATCGAACTCTGTTTTAATCCACGCTTCGCGTTCCAGGTAGCATTACATGTATCTTCAGCTCAGCGCCTGGTCCGAGAACAGACTGACGTCAATCGTACAGAGGATTCAAAAATTCTTTTCAATTGAAATGTTCTTTTTTCTTCTAAATCTAAATACGAAAACTCAACGATTAGAATATGAGTCGTTTTAACGTTGGAAACGCTATTTTAATTACTAACAGGATTTATTTCCCCATTGCAATACATATAGTTCGTGTTATTACATAATATTCAGTCGGTTATGCGAGTCAATTAATTAAACAATAAGGATAATTGTAAAACAATTCAATGTTATTCAATCATTAACAGTTGTAGCTGTGCAAACTATAAGGTTCAATAGAATTTACGCCTGATTGGAGATAGGTATAATGTTTAGATATACTGTCAGAATTTTTCTAAGTATACCCACATCAGGCATACCCGTCTTGTACAAGTTGTATTGTAAAATGAGAATGTTTCTTGAATAAAAAGTATTACTAAAACTGCTACTGGTTAATTAATATTCTGTACAAATTCTAACTGTACATATATTCTTCTTTTTTGTTTTTATAAATTAAGTTTAATAATGATTTCATATAATATATATATATATATTATATACTATATATATAAATATATGTATTCAATTACGAAAACCTCGTAACAATTTCTCAAGCAGACCTTATATACCAATTTCGAATACAACTGCCATAGGAGATTTCTCTACTTCCTGATGGACCACATCGGATCCAGCTGACTCAGAGGGTCCACAGGTTTTGATTCTTCTAAATTCTCTCGCGAGTCAATCGACGCCGTTGTAGACAGGCCTTCGGATATTGAGCCCTTTGTGCCTCCTGGAATAACAATCGGTAGACGGATGTAAATTAACGGATAGATTGCGTTTCTTACGCCTAGTAGAATTGTTCTCTCTTTCGAGTCACCAGTTAAATACCTGCGATGAAATCCTGCGGGGTACGCAGCATGCCGGCCGCGAGGTTGTGGAGAAAATCATCGGAGGGGTGACGTTGCTGCATCTTACTTCTTCCCTTCCTCGATTTGTTACCGTCAAAGCATTCGAAAGTTGATCTCGACGACGACAAAATGCCTCCTGTATAATTTCATTATTCAGTTATCAGAAATGTTTGATATCAGCTCTAGTCGCGACCGGCTCAAGAACAAGGGACTCACGTTTCATCAGAGTGTCTTGCGCCTGATACAATATCATACGGTATGAGAATAAGAGGGAGTCTTGGTCGACGAGAGATTTTCGGAACCTAACGAGTGTCGAAAATACAAGACCAGCATCAACCAGCCCGCGTCCAGCACGTACATTGCATACAGCGGCCACGGCGATGAGGAACAGGCCACTGAGTGTACTACCTTCCACGCAATGAACCACGATAGGTCTTCGAGAACGTCTGAGGGCCTGCTCCGAAAGTGTGTCGTTAGAAAACGTGAGCAGAGGCCCAGGACTGCTGGGATATCCACTGAAAAATTTTGATCGATTAGTTTCCATGTAGAAAACTTCTGCCGTGAAGAATAATCGAACCTCCCAACGCCCTGAAGGCATGGTAAAATACAAACCTGATTGGCCACATTGTGAACTGCATGTGGACCACAATCCTTGATGTTTTTTTCTCCCCGTGTTTAATAGAAATAATTCTTTGGACGTAAGTGGTATGGTCCATGCTGCTTTCCAAGGACAGCGTGAAACTTTCAAAGCTCAAGTCTTCACCCTTGCTCGTCGGCCAGTATATTTCATTGTTCAGCTGTAGGCAATACAAAATCACGTTGGATAACGAATGGATAAGTCAAGTCTTATAGATCTGCTCAAGTCACGTAGGATAATTACTTGGGAGTTCGAAGCTAGACAGGCGATAACTTCGCATTCTTGTTTCCAAATCATTGTCCAAAAGGCAGTCAAAGTTTTTGATGTTGGGGCTTGTGTGACGATAAAAGCAACGGGAATACAAGGCGTTATGTCTTTAACATGAGACGCATTTATGTAGAGATCTGTGCCGAGTAGCTCGACCCTCGATGCGTCATAAGGAATAGACCCTGCTGATCTGTTCTCGGGTCCGTGGCTAAGCGCTACAGTCGTAGTTTGTTTGTGTGCCTCTCGTTCCTGGAATAAACGAATACATTGGCCGAATTGTAAATTAAAATTATAGGAATTCACAATGAATTTGATGCTTATATCTCACCTGAAAGTCGCGTACTTCCTTCCATTTGATGTCCAACGTTGTAGCCCCACTCAAGGTTTTAGTTAAGAGACCGTCCATGAATTTTTCGTACTTTTCAACGTCGAAAGCAAATTTTTGCAAGACTTGGGGATCTCCTAGCGGATCTTTTTTAGGCTGGACATCGTTGTACCAAGTATCCCAAACAATTTGGAGGTTTTCAACTTTTTCTTCAGTCTTTGCCACGACCTCTGTCTCCGTTTCTTGTCTGATGATTACATCCTCAGCTTTAGGAGAAGGTTTCACAATTTTTTCGGGCTCAAGAGCCTCGTTGTGACCGTCGGTTTTACACGTGAGATTAACTTCAGGCACCAGAGGTGCATGGTTAATGCTGAACTCCAAATCGGCCAATAAATCTATGTTGGACTTAGGCCTGTCTTGCTGCAGTGGTCCTCCTTTTTCCACAGACGGACTGGTCGTTGTATTTGTGGCATTATTCGTCGCTTGCATATAAGTTTGACTTTGTCCTTTCTGTCCCTCCGTTTCCACGCCGTTGGTCTCTGCTGAAACAAATGATATAAATAAGATTCTATCCCAACTCAAATCGAGTGGAAAAGTACGATGATATCAACTCACCCTGACCCTGGTGACCGTACGGCAGCGTATAATAAGCTTGGTCGTAATTTGGTGTCTGATATGACTGCTGGTTGTATTGCGACGAAGGTGTGTGAGTCGTCAAGCTGTTATTGCCGGCGATAGTGTACTGGGTGTTTTTATCTTGCGGTACATAGTTGCTGTAAGCTGGATTCTGCTGCACTGGCGCGACGCCGTTGCCAACGCCGCTCGACTCAGGCTGTGGCGTTTGAGAATTTTGATATCCGGAACTGTACTGATAGCCACCGGTCGTAGGATCGTATGTGTAGCCAGGATGACCTTTGTAGGAATCGGTAGATAGTGCCTGAGCTGGATCGTTGGGGACTTGTGAAGTGACTGTACTATAACCAGTCTGGTATCCCTGCGGGTAATTCTGATACTGCACAGCGTTTGAATATTGGCTCTGCATAGAGTACTGATAACTTTGGGGATAACTTTGACCAGAAGTTGATTTGGCGTGACTCTGAATTATTTCGGAATGATTTGGGTAATTCCCAGCCGGGTAGCTCTGGGATATTGTAGAATTTTGCGTACTCTGAGGCTGGTAGGCCAAGCCGTATGGATTCTGGTAGCTGCCATAGCTTTGTTGGCCGTCAGGATAGCTCTGAGTAACTTCCGTATTCTGTCCCTGACTCGTACCGGCTGCGATAACGTCTGTTTGTTGAGTAGGCGTGCCATCCTGATAGATGGGCTGCCCGCGAACCGACTGTAGCTGAGACTGAATCTGCTGATGTTGAGATGTTGTAGAGTTCGAATAGCCCTGCTGATTCTGATGGATCCCAGGCGGGTAGGGATTAGTGACATACGGAGAGCCGCTGTACATTCCATACTGCTGTCCAGAACTGTCCGCTACACCACCCGAGTATTGAGCCTGGGGATACTGCATCAGCGCAGGAGGTATTCCGGCTGAATTATCGGTTGATATCTGTGGATTTTCCTGACTCTGCAGCGTGGTATCCTGAGATGGTATCTGGTGAGCTTGGAGAACAGGCTGCTGTTGGGCAGACACCGGGATTTGATATTGGGAAATTATTGGCTGGTTCCCAACATAGGATTGGCCGTGACTGTGGGCCGGAATCTGTGTGCTCGGATTAGATATTTGCGAGGAAAGTTGAGATATTTGTTGCAAGCTTTGCTGCAGTTGAGTATTCTGGGTCTCGTACTGACGAATCTGTCCAGCAATTTGTTGGCTCTGGCTGAGCTGCGGCTGAGATACGCTTGATGGTTGAGACGGGATCTGCTGATCCTGTCGAGGCCCCAGACCGGGTTGAGTGGCGGCCTGTTGATTCTCATTATACATGGATTTGTTCGATTGATGCTGCTGCTGCTTGATGTTCGGGTTTATAGGCAAACCACTGTGACTGCCGGTCGATGAGTCCGACTTTTCCATCCCGGAATATAGAACAGACTGGTTATCTAAGGGGACCGAATTTTGCGGGATGTAACCTTGTTCGACATAAGAATATCCAGGGTATTGGGTGTAGCCAGCGGGATTGTATTGGGGCTGTGCCGAAGCAGGAGGATACTGGCTTTGAAGATTCTGTGGATATTGAGACTGCTCGTTCAATGCTGCGGGGTAATTAGGATACTGTCCATTGAAGCTGGTGACTTCGGTCGTATCCGTTGACCCGTTCGCCTGGTGATAGGTACTGGCGGTATTTGTTGTGACAGATCGTGGTAGGCTCGAATTTAGACCTCCGGCGGTGTAATCTACGTACTGTCCATACGCATGGGGCAGTTCGTTGCCTCCCCGCTGCGCTGTGTAATAATCCGCATATGCCGTGGGGTATTGATAATTTCTGTTAGATTCGGATGTGTCAGAGGGAAGGGAAGAGGAAGAGTCATTTCCCTCCTGGCCTACCGGGGCGGGTCGTACCGCTGGGACCGGTTGCGGAGAACCGGATTGAATCACATGCTGCTGATTGTAGTATGGATTTTGATAATTCGGCGCCACTGGAGCAGAGACTCCTTTTTGTCTGCTTGCCAGGTAATCCTTCAGCTTCAATCCGCCACTAGTAGGCGCAGGCTCGTCAGGAATCACACCTGCACCCATAAATTCGCTGGATTTAGCACTAGACTTGCTGTTGCGGGCGAGTATCTGCTCCCTCTCTTCCTCCTGAACCTTGCATGTGCTCTTGACGCGCTGTAATAATTTTGCTACATTGGTTTCCAACTTCCTGTAGAATTCAAGGCCCTTGGAGGACTTGGCTAACAAATCTTCGTAAGCGTCGTATGATGATATCAGAGAATTGATAGTGCTGTCACGACACTTTAAAACTTCGTCAATGGACTTTCGGGAATTGGCGCTGCGAGCATAAACATCTGTTAGCGCAGTGAGGATGTTGTCTTGGGCGGCTAGGTTTTGTTCTATGAGACCGATCTGTTGATTAAGTTCAAAGGTTATCGAATAATCTGCAATTTGCATCCTAGGGATTTTCCATGGATCGAAAAATCATATACTTACGAGTCTGTTGTGCTTGCTTATTTGTTCGGAGAACAGTCGATCGAGGGAGCCCGTCTCTGTGCTGGCGGTGACCAAAAGCCGTGTAAGATCATCTTGGGCTATAGAATCTCTAAGTTGGGCATGCAACTCGCTTCTTTGTCTCCTCATTTCGTCCACCTTGCCCAAGATCCGCTTTAGCTCTCTGGCAACTACATCATTCTCCTTATCTGCGACGTCGTTTCCTGTAAAAGCAAGAAGAGTGTGACCGAGATACAAGGTACACGAACAAAGAAGGAGATCATTTATTAACGTGGAGCATTACCGCTGGAACGATTCTTAGGCGAGGGTACGTGAGCCATTAGCTCAGCCAGAGGCTGGGCGAGTATTCGTAAATTGTTTACATGCAAAGTCATAGCCCTGTGGAGAGCCTGGTTACTCTCCGAAGCCTTTGCATGCGCCTCTTGATATTTGTTAGCCTCTCTGGTAAGGTCCGTTGCCACTATGGATGGAGGCCTCTTGCCCAGAACAACCTGATAGTCAGTTTCTCTGCAATACAATGGGTAGGATAAAATTATTCTTGATTGCCAGGCAAAACAATGCTCCAGATAAGGTACGACCGATAAGATCAATATGCAATCAACAAATGAGTCATTCACACCTCTTCTTTTCGTGAGCTAGTAGTTCGTCTATGTCTTTGAGCATAGCTTCGACGTCGTGGTACGTATCGGCAAGCTTTCCCATTGCGTCTACCAAGTCTTGGATGGCGGTCGGTTTTGCATTCAAAGCGGCGCAGCGTTCTGCTAATTCTTCTGGTAAAGCCAAAGGATTGGAATCTCTGTTGTCAGGATCCCACAGGCTCAAGTTTTCAAGCCTAAGCGAAGCTAGATATGTGATCAGCTGCTGGTCGCGTTCTTCTATTTTAGCACCGACTGAACGCAACACCTTTGCCTTTTCCTCAGAGTACAACGAGCTAGCTTCGTGAACCTTCATGGGTACCAATCTGCAAAATAGAACGACCGGAGTTCGGGGCGGTGGCTGAAGCAGGAGGAAATAAAGAAAACTGTTTCTCACCTAGAAAATATATCAGGACCAGAAACTTCCGGGTCACTAACGCTGAAAGGGATTCCTCTGACGAGGGAAGCGCCCTTGATCGGAGGCAGAGCGTCCCTCTCTGGCACTTCCTCGTGGTAGATAAATTCATTTTCATTCTTTGCCGCCTTTCGCTTGCCTTCGATAACGTCGTTAGTAAATGTCAACGCGTCTTCAACAGCTTCTTTGTCCTCGTTGGTGTTCATTATCCCTCCTCCTTTGTTGCTCGTGTAGAGGGTACGAGCCTCGTTCAAGGTTACGAGCGATGCATTGTAGAAGGCCACTCTTTCACCCATTTTCTGCTGTTCCTCAGCAGACTGACCTTGATAGAGCTGTGATACCGCCAGGTAATACAGTTTCTTGAAACGAACGTACCGCTTCCAGCTCTGCCATAAGAAAAGAAACACGATTGGTTGACTATATTTAAAAAAGGAACTTGTCAAAATCACGTTTATAAACCTTGTATATTTTACTGCCAACTGTATCGCAGACAGATCCATCGTCGTTTCCACCTTGCTCGAGGGTATTCAAAGCCAAGTTGTAGTAGTCGACTATTTGCGTAGCTACTTTTGCTGTGGATTTATAAATAACACATGGAATGTATCTGATGCTTCTTGACACGCATGAATTAAGATGCGTTACAGTTCAAATGATCATTAGTCATACCAACGATAGTTGCCTTGCGATTATCAAGCATGCTTTTCTCCAGTATGCACTCTTGGGCTTGGGCCAGGCACAATTGATGCATGAAAGTCATGAGTTCCGGGGCCAAATCAACACCCGGAGGCTGAGGGTACGTGTTTTTCAAATGGTCAAAGGCCCAAGCTGCACATTGGAAATGGGCACAGGCCATCTTCATGCCTTCGGCACTAGTGCGTTCCGTGTTAGATCCCAGCTGGGTATGCACAGCTCCGACATTATACAGGATTGATATTATCTCAAACCTAATATTAGCCAGTGAATAAACCATGTTGGCGTACGTGTCTCTCCTGCAAGTGGTCATACACACCTTTTTGTAAAAACGTCCCCCGTGACAATAGAGAGGTGCTCATTAGAACATAGAATAGCACGCCGATTGATCTCTTACCAGGTAAATGTGACCGCAGCAGCTCCGTCATTGCCCATGGGGAATCTGCTCTGAAGAAAATGTAGCTGACAGTAATACTTCTTGAGTAAAGAGCAGCCGTTGACATCGATTGGGGGCCGTACAGCAGTTGCTCTGAGTGACTCGAGCTGGTGTATTTCATTGTTGTAAGACTCTGGGTCTTCGTTGTAGAAGTCGCGTATGTACTGTGTTGATAAATACGGTGATTTAGAAAATGTCTGCATCTGCTTCATTCGAGATCGAGATAAAATAAGTACAGGATGAACGAGCTGAGAGCGTTCGGATTCTAATAGGAGATACGTTGGCGAGCAGATTAGTTCTCTCGCGTAATTGGCAATCTTGTGGAAATATTCAACGGAGCTCGGATCTTGGAAGGCTGCTAAAGGCATTCATATTCATCCCTCGGCGAAATATCTGCACTACATACCTGCTTCAGTTTCGGACCAAACGAACTCGGTTCCGGACTGACTTTTAGATCGAAGGATATCATCGGCAGTCTAGGGACCGCCTCCATTTTAGCGAAACTTTACTTAATCCTTCGTTGTAAAGAAACTTCACTGTTCCCACGCAATAACGTACGAGCTGTCAGAATTATGCCTTTACAGCAACCTTATCAGTGCTGAAAGTGTATGTGTGATGGGGAATACGCAAGAGTGAGAACTGTCAGAATTTTATTAAATTACATATCCAAACAAGCGCCGTCGTCATTATCGCGGCGGACAAACGGACCCGCCAAACGTACACCGACTAACTAATTCAAATTCGCAGACTAACTAGTGATCTCAATCAACTGGACAAGCTGGATAACAGACGTGTTTTACAAATGACTTGGCATGCCAACAAAATGAATTGTCTATTTGAAGAAATCCCAGAATTTATTTCACTCCATAAATCACCGTGGACATGCTAATAACTGAAACATGGGGTTTGACGTGTAATTATGACGGAGATTCGCAAGTTTCGTCGCGTGGCTTCCCGTGATGCACCGGGGCGTATACAGCGTGACGTGTCGTCGTTCGGTGGTGTTCCTTGCGCGTACGTGGAGGAAGTGTGTCAGCGATACTCGGTCCCGTCACTTGGCGTTTGTGTTTTCGTCGGTGGTGAATCTCACTTGTGTTCGTCGCCCCGTTCTAGTTGTACACTGTTATACGCGAGTTGTTTCAACAAAAAAAAAAAAGAGAAGTTTAATCTCCAACAAAGTCAAGGCGTAGAAACTGAGAAAAATGGTTAGTGCATCTGGTGTAATTCATTCTATCCATCGTTACACTCGCGTACCGTTGATTATTAACCTCATTTTTCTATCGTGGCCATCAATAGCGGTACTCGCGTACACACACACGTATCCCTTTTGCAATTTGTTCAATTATAATCAATCGTTGAAAATATACTCCTATCCACTACATTTCCCGACCGCCACAAGAGACGATAGAGTATCGGTCATTTCAGAAAATTCCCAATTAGCTGTCCACAGCAGTGAGACGACCGACATATGGTCATTAGAATTTCGGGTATCATGGTTTTTACCTCCCCAGCATTGTTAGAAAATCAATGAGATGTTGATTGCAAAGTCGTTGTGATAATTATTTTTGTCTTTTCACAGCCTGCAGCGCCTAGTTCAACTTCGGTGGGATCTGGAGGTAGATCACCTAGCAAAGTAGTAGCCCCTAGAGCAAGCGGCGGTGGTACTGTTAGACAGCGAAAAACAGCTCCGGCTACATCGGCGAGGAATCGCAATACTGGGACAAGCTCCGGTGGAATGTGGAGGTTTTATACAGACGACTCTCCCGGCATCAAAGTGTAAGATTTTCAGAAATCTGGATCTTCCCATGATTGTTGAATTCGTGTAACATGCAGAGATTTAATGTACTTCCTTTTATTTATTTGGCAGGGGACCAGTACCCGTCCTTGTTATGTCCCTCTTGTTCATTGCCTCCGTCTTCATGCTCCATATTTGGGGAAAATACACTCGTTCTTAAAGAGTTGCGGTGCTTGTATCACAAACAGAAGAGAGATGGGAAACAGAAAGTGCGGTGGAATTTGTACGAGTGATCATTCTGCCATATCAACTAAGAATGTACATGGGTTGTGTCTAAACCTCGGACAAAAGAAAAGCAAGCGTGGAATATCTTGGAAAAAAATTTTAAATTCAATTCTTCAGTAGAGAAAGAAGTATGTCAGCGAGCAGATGGGCGGATGAAATGATACCCCAACTCCAGATTTCGGCAAATACTGTAATATGTTAATTAATTTATATTCTCACTGGCATACGTTTGAGGAACTCTTTGCAGGTACTCTATCGCGACTCATTGCAAACGACTGCCGTGTTTAAAAAAGCATTTGTATACCGTCTCAAACTCCATTCCAATGAATACAAGGGAATTTTGAACTTCCTTATTTAATATACTATAACTTATACGAATAAATGAACATATAAATTGTTATTAGATATCATCCCCTCATGTAGGAAAACCAAGACTATTTATAGATACTAACTGATTGTTCTAGCTGGTTGGACTCTTTCATTTTACTTCTAATATCAATTGATGATAATCATAAATTTATTTTATATGTAAAATGAAAAAACAAAGTAATAAATGTTAGGTATTATTGTCATAACCGAGGCTTGTACTTATTTAATCCTGGACTGTTCCCGCAACGCATTCCGAACGCTAGTTTCTATGAGAAAACGAGAAATGCCTGTAAAAGCTATGGAAGTTCGATACCGTTGAAAGGTCGACAACCAACATAATCATCGAGTTATTGTTGTTTCTTCATTTTATTTTATATAAAAACATGAGAAAGCGTGCCGTCAACAATAGTCGTCAATAGGTGTGTCCCATAAATGAATTTCTATATCTATCTTTGATCGATCTCGATCACATGTAAAATGTGAAAGTCTATCTGACATCTAATTGCGCGAGAAAAATGGAACAAATATTCCAATCTTGTGTAAAATCATTTATATGTACACTATTTACAAGATTATCTTACAAAAATATATATATATATATCTATATGTATATATATCCTCTTATATACAGTATGTAGGTATTTCTATATCATACATAGCCATATAACAATCGTCATAAATTCTCATAATAGCAAGATCTGAGAAAACTTATTACTATTACGAATCATAAAAAATGGCGTATAAAAGATTTGATGCAACATTTATAGACGGGCGATAGAACTGCGTGGTCGGTCGGTGCTGTTCTAGATTTCTATCATCATTATCAGTCAATTTGATTTCACCGAGTTAAAAAGGGTCTAAGGACTACAGAACTTGGAATAGATGGAAGTAACAGTGGCTATCTTTACACCGGTTGCTCGGTACTTATGGCAGTCACCAGCCGCCTATGCAGGCATAGCCAGTAAAATCGAACCAACAGCGCGCCCACTTTCCCCACGTATTATAGAGAAATGTCGATCGATATAACGATCCAAACGTCTTTCAGTTTAACTTCATATCCGATGATTCTGTCTCTTTATGTATAGTGATCATCATTTTGTCGTCACCCGATGACTGGCTGTCTGATGATCCTTCCTGCGTCGAAGTTGCCGCCTCCTGTAAAACGAAATTATTTTCAAATCAAAAGCGTCGAAGGGGCCTGTTAGTTTGTTTACCGAACGTGGTTTGTCTTCCTTTAATGCGCTCTGACTTGTTCTGACAAATAAAATACAAAAGATATATTTACCTGGGACGCGGGAAGATCACCGTGAATAGCAATGATACTGACGGGCCAGGATTTTTCCTGCGGCGCCTCTGCTTCCAAATCTCTATCGGGATCGTCGATGTCTGTATCCTGTAAAAATAAGTATAGCACAATGTTACCTCTGAATGTATACGTCGATGAGAGCTTCAATCACTTGGCAGATATTGTCAGAGAAAAAAATTTCCAAACGACAGACTCGAGATAAACTTACCGCACTGCGGAGTTTCGTGTGAGTTTTGATGTGTTTTGTAAGATGGTCAGAGCGCATGAATTTCTTCGTACACTCGGGACATTGAAACCGTTTCTCTCCTGTATGTGTCCTCCGATGTCGTTGCAGTTCGTCGGACCTGGTGAACTTTTTGCCGCAAAATATCCAACTACATACAAACGGGCGTTCTCCTGTGTGCCATCGCAAATGCGCTCGTAAATGACTCGTCTTGCCGTAAACCTTGTTACACCCAGCTATGTGGCAAACGTGCTGCCTTTTTCGAGTCATATCTCTGTTCCTGAAAGAAGAAATAATTTCACCCCGTTATTCTCCCTCGCGTTTCCCTTGATTCAACTAAATTCCCCGAAATTTCCCATTCAATAATAAAACTATCGCGTTAGGTGAAGATGTAGCTAGAACGCAATGAATGCTTACCTATCGCCATCGCCACAATTGGGGCAGGTACAAGCAACCCTCCTACGATGCTGTTTGTTCGGATCGGTCTCAGATACAGCTGTACTCCCAGTTTGATACTGTTGAGCAGGCGGCGCTGGAGTGCTGGGTGCAGGGTTGGACTGTATCGTCTGTAAGATTTGCCATTTCGACGGGTCGTTTCCTTCTATGTGAACAGTAGGCGCCGAGATAATCTGTGCCCCACCAGAGTTGGACGGCATTGTTTGTACGGACGCCTGTTGCAGGGCACTAGCTGGTATCACTTGAACGTTGCCCAAACCAGGAATGTTTTGGACTGGAAATGATTGCAGAAATCCGTTCGTCGCGTTCATCCCACCCGTTGGCTGAAGCTGCATAATACCGCCACCAACACCGCGCATCATACCTCCTTGAGCAGTCAAGTTAGGCAATGCAGACGCAGGTATGAGTGTGAGCTGCTGTCCTTGAGCTCCTGTCGGTGAGAGAATTGTTGAAAATCATCAAGGCATTGAATTATTAGTCCGTTGCAAGCTGAAGTTTGAACAAGAATGGATAGAGTAAAGCTATACCTGTGATGGTGATGGGTTGCATAGCAGATTGTGCTGATTGAGGCGCTTGTATGTGAATGACCTGACTCCCAGCTAGATGACTGGCATCGATGCTTGTTACTTTAAGATCACCCTCGACACTATCCGGTTGTCTTGTGAGCGTGGACAGAGTTTGGACGTCTATCTTCTGTCCATCTTTTGTCGTCAGTACATTTCCATTCACCGTCCTTCCAAGTGATCCAATTCCGACTACCTGTGCGACACAATCACAGATACTACGGACTTACGATTTCACACTTACAAGCCATTTTCCGCTATTTCCGAACTCCACGATGGACGGTAATTTATCATTATTATTATTATTATTATTATTATTATCATCATTATCATTATCAAATATCTAGAGAATATATTTTCGATTTATATTTTGCTCAATTACACAAACGAGTATTAACACCGGTTTGCTTGCCACGTTTTGTGAGCTATTACGACGAAATACCGAATAGTGAGTGATCAAACTTATCAAGTAGATTGATTCAGCAATCAGATATATTAATCCTGAGATGAATCAATCCTCACATTATATTCTTTATAGAACTCCGGACTATTTGTACAATTTTAGG